>CM032228.1:19192500-19332500 GCA_019009955.1 Riptortus pedestris
GAAAATCTGCTTAGTTTACGCAGCCCCTGCACTACGGCCTTGTTCTTCTCAGCCTTCAGTAAACTTCCATTTCTAGTCAACGGATGTGTAAATAGAAATAGAAAGTATATGGTGAGGTGAGACCTGTTACTCCATAGCTTGGAAAAACTGCTGTGTTTATGCATCTCCTGCGTGGCTCACGTTTTAGCAGATTTCCCCTAAGGGAAATCAGCTATTGAGGTCGTACTCATGACGCAATTTTCGAAATTTTTCTTAAAATGTCCATCGATCCTAACTAGATCATGACGAAAATGAGGTCCGTTCAAAGCTGTATATATATATATATATATATATATATATATATATATATATATATATATATATATATATATATATATATTTGTCTGTTACCTCTCTAGGTTTATCAATTATTGTTTGATCGTTACCAAACTCGACATTTAGTTGTTTTACGTAAAAAGAAAGATCAGGTTTGTTAGCGGCTGAAGTCGGACGAGTGGGAGGGGGGCTTAAGAATTTAAGAAGTTTGAAAATTCAAAATATCTCCGTTACTATAAGTCGGATCGAAAAAGTGTATAGAATAAATCTTATTGCAAATTAAATGTACTATAAACATTGTATAAATATACATTTATTATCTATCTTGAATACTAACCGAGATATTTCCATTTTTCAGTTTTCAGCCTTCAGTAAACCCCCTAGGGTTTACTTCTACTCGTGTTACTTAAACAATATTCTGTTATATAATAAACCACATTCTTCGAAGCTTAAATACCAAATATTGTTTTCAAGGGACCTTTATTACACGAGATACATGCAAATATGAAATGGTCACGCCCCCCCCCCCGCTCACCCTTCATAAGTTTTCGGACTACTTAAATTTGATTGATTGAGGTAAAAATTATTCTGATTCATTATAAATTACAGTATAAGTTATAGTAAATAATTTTAAATCAAAATAATACGTTATATCCAGATATACTTCAGTAATTGTTTTTCTTTCCTGTTGGAAGTTGGCAGAACTGTAAATTTACATTTCAGACGCTTCCCGCCAGGAGGTTTCTTATTATCGTTTGTATTTATCCACTTTATATTCACGGTGGTGTTGTGTTACCAGTATGCATATTTAACTATTGTTAAACTTCACGCGGGAAATCTGTGTTTATGCATCTCCTGTGTTTCTGACTTTTTGTAAAATAAGCTCATGTTTTTGAAGAGTACCTTCAAGCTGAAAGTTTACATTTTCTTCACATCATTATTATTATTTATTATCGTCCACTTTTTGTCACTATGGCTATTTGGGACCGGTTATCTGCAGATCGCCACAATTTTGTAGCCAGGAAGGGGGGGGTTATAAGGGAAGCCAGAAATTAAAAATAGCGATATTTCGTTTCCTATTTGTTATTCGTCAAATATGAACATAACAAAAGTTGTTTATTTTGTTATTTAGAGTAACTTTTGTTATATACACTTCTTTCGTATACCGAATTATAAACGAGATATACGCTAAAACCTATAGCGGAAGTGAACAATTTTATTTCGGACAAAAGACCCTACCGAAATAAATAAAACTCGGTATGTGTATTAGCACTAACGCTTTCATTAAAACTGGCCATACCAACATTTCTAGGGACGGGCAGGAGTGGGGGTTGTAAGGGAGGCCTGAATTTAAAAATAGCTGTATTTCGGTATCTATTCGTTTTTCGGCAAATATGAACATAACAAAAGTTGTTTAATTATTATTTAGAGAAATTTGCTCAACAATTCTTTTCAATATGAACTACCAGGTACCTCACCTGGAAAAATTAATTCAAATTATAATATTTTGTCCTCAATAATTCAAATCTCATAATTCAAAATGCACCGGAAACGGGAAATATGACAATATGGAGGACTGAAGTCTTACATAAAAAATTAATTTTATTATTAACAAATCCACAGAAACGACGGGTATTAACCCTAAACGACGGGTATTAACCCTAAACGACGGGTATTAATCCAAAATGTCAAAATATTGTGCAAAGTAAAGCCTTGCCAAAAAAATACCATCACCATCCAGCCTAAAATGAATTCCCGGGCTAAGCCGGGTAACTGGGCTAGTATATATATAGTTCTACTGTAAGCGTGTATGTCACTGAACTCCTAGACGGCTGGACCGATTTGAAAGAGTTTTTTTGTACGCGTTTGGTTGGCGCCTCGGATGGCTTAGCCGGATAGGGGGTCGTGAGGGAGGCCTAAAATTAAAAATAGCCATATTTCATTTTCTATTGGTTTTTCGGCCAATATGCACAGGATAAAAGTTATTTATTTTCCTATTCCAGTCGAAGGGCGAAGGGCGAGGTTATTGGAATTGTAATGAAATGTAAATATGTTTATCTAATGTATGTCCTTAGAGTTTAAGTATGTTGTCTTGCAGCAGTGAGAGGTTTTCACTTTCAGACACTGCTATTTATTATCCAAATTTATTTTAATCTGATTTGCATGTCGCAATTATTTTCTTTTTTTTATTTATATTTATGTATTTGCATTATTATTGTTGAGGGTTTTGACTTATTTCAATTATTGGTCTACAACTATTTGTTTTGTAAAGACGTGTAGTGCGCATTCTACCAGATAATCATAGAACTAAAATGTCTTCTTTTTTTCCTCTCATTTTTCCTTTTCTTATTGCGTACCGAGGTTTCGCCGTGTTTCTATTTGTTTTTAGGCAAGCGTGCACATAACAAATGTTTTTTTGTGTTATTGAAGTTATTGTTTTAAACATAATATTATTATATTTAATATCCTAATCGCTTGATATATCATGCAGGACAACGTCTGCCTGGCCCACTAGTGTGTGCATATATATATATATATATATATATATATATATATATATGTGTGTGTGTGTTGGCGTGTGATTCACAATTTAATTTGCAATAAGATTAGATATGTAAAATTTTCGATCCGTCTTATAGTAACAAAGATATCGATTTTTTTTAAATTCCCTCAACCTAAATCCCACCCTTACACTTGTCCAATGTCTGCTATTAACGAAATTGATCTCTCTTTTTACATAAAAGGATAAAATATGGAGTTGGTAACCATAAATGAAAACTCGACCGCTAGAATTGTAAATATATATATATATATATATATATATATATATATACAATTTTGAACAGACCTCATTTTAGTACGATCGATGGGCATTTGAGGAAATTTTTCAAATATTCGGTCATGTGTACAACCTCAATAGCTAATGTCACTTAGGGAAAATCAGCTGCGAAAACAGGTGATAAAATAACGTTTCAGCTGAAACATTGTTTTCATAATATCGTATCTATATTGTACGTAAACGTTTGGAGAAGAATGAATGTCATTTACTTTAAATGGTGAAAACCATATTCTTCCTTGACTTCCTCTCATTAAAGAAATAAAGAAGAAAAGTTAGTATAAAAAAAAATTAAAATCTTATCAAAGTTAAGTTTTTTTTCGTGTGAATAGCTCAAATGGATGTTTAAGCTATCTGGGAACAGGTGGTCCATCCCCTAACGCGACTTTAACCCTCCTTTGGCAAACAGGTTGTAGAAATACAAATCTTGGCTTCTAGTGTTTGTACATTAGATTACATAAGTCACAGGATTTGAACATATGTTTGCCATAGTAGGGGATATTGTAAACAGCAAGAAATAAATCGCGTAGCCATCACGCATGGGCTGCGTTATCTAAGCAGATTTCCCACGTGCTGGTATGATGTACTAGTAATATATTCTCACCACATAAACGGATTGAAAATCAGACCTTTGACTTACTCGTTAAATAAAATGCATAGACCAACAATCATAGGAAATCAATATTTTAGAAATATCAAGCCTATAAAATTTGACGATCCGACTCATCAAACATATTTTGAATTTTTGAACCCCTCCTTTCTAGGCCCACCCTATTCCTGGTCCGATATCTGCCAATAACAAATATAATCTTTAATTCTAACTGAAACGGTTAAATATCGAGTTTGGAATAGATCAAAAAGCATTTTCGAAAAATATAAAATCTTAATCCATGATATCAGTACAACGAATTTGCATATATTAAAGGTCTCCTGAAAAATATATTTGGTATTCAAGCTTACAATAAAGTGATCAATGATATTAAAACTTATTTTTAACAAGATATGAGTGGGAGTGGGGGTTTACTGATGGCAGAAATGTAGCAGAAAAATATCCCAATATATTCATTAATAATCAAGATACAGGAACTACATTTATAGTTGATATTATTATTATTTAATAACGTCCACTTTTTGCAACTCAGGCTAATCGGGGCTGGTTATCTACAGGTGACCGCCCTTTTCTAGCCAGGGTGGGACTTGGGATGTTATTTAATGAATTTCGTCAATAAATAATTTCCTTTGCCCCGGCAAGAATCGAACTCACCACTCTAGGATTACCATGTGAGATTTAAGGCAACGCTTTAACTTACATGGCAAACCTGAGCCCCTATAGTTGATAAAATATGCAAAAAGATTTGTTATAACAAATATTTTTCTTGGTATTTTTCGAATTATCCCCCTTCTTACCCCTCCCTCCCTTTATAGCGGATTTCAACCGATTCTTAATTTAAATTAATTTTTAGTATTCAATTATTTATCGAGTTTTGATATATTCACTTTAAGAAATTTTCAATTAAATGAAACTGACATTGTTATGAAAATGAGGATATATTATACATTTCTAAGCAACATTTCGATGGGAATATAAATGAGAGTTTACTGAAAGCTGAGAAAAATAAAGAGCAAAAGTCTCCCTTAATATTTGAAGTACCAAGAAGAAGGTATACTCCAACAACTGTATAACATCAATAGTTTCAAGACATTGCTCCAATGATGTTTTTTTACAATTCGTTTTAATTTAGATACATTTTAATTATAATTTTCGAATTCTTTGAAGCTAACCTGTCCCTCCTCGTTCCTTGTCCGATTTCAGACTCAATGGACTTTAGTGTTGAATGATAAGATTAAATACAAAGTATAATACAGACAAAATAAACATTTCCGAGTTCAGAACTTTAAATCTTTAATGATGGCCTCATTACACAACATATTTGCAATGTACTTCCCGCAGTAAAAGCTCAACAAAAAAGATAATTCCAATTTAATTTCATTATACTGAAATGTGCCTTTTTTCATCCTGAAATTCCTCGCTCGAGCCTCCTTGTAATTCATAAGTCGAGCCTTATGTCAGTAATGTATTAAAAACAGTGTTCGCGCATCGGAGTATATAAGCCGTATCGTCTGAGGGAAATTTAATTATGTAGAACGTGTCATATTTTTAGTTTGACAAGAAATTAATTTAGAGAGAAAGCCGAAACGCTAATTAATCTAGAATGTCACGGATGAGCTTCGAGCAAAGCCCCTCCTTGATTGCTTCTCAATTTAGCTCAGTAGTCGCTTTTCTCGGAGACACTTGTAGCACGATTAACAAGCTGTATCAAAAGATCATCAGCAACAGTATCATTGTATAATGGTACGGCTTGTTGTTACAACCATTGGGTTGTGTCGAAAGCTAGTCTGTTGATCTTATCAACGACTAGCCGTGTTATCCGCCGTTAACGGGTTGAAATATTAATGGTTCAAATGCCCTGTACCATGAACACCCAATGTGCAGTTATGTGTTTGTTTTACCCAAGATGGGTGGATTTAGGCAAATTTAACCCTGGAGTGGGAACGTTGGGTCAATCTGACCCAGCAACATCTTTGGAGCGCTCTAGAAATTATATTCCTTTACTTCTGAACTGGTCTACCTTCAAACTAAGTTCTGCTGGTCAGCTGGCAATATATAGTCGTTTTAGCAGATTTCCCTTGAGGGAAATCAGCTATTGAGGTTGTACTCATGATGCGATTTTCGGAATTTTTCTTCAAATGTCCATCGATCCTACCCAGGAGATGACGAAAATGAGGTCCGTTCAAAACTGTATATATATATATATATATATATATATATATATATATATATATATATATATATATATATTTGTCTGTTACCGCTCTAGCGGTCGCAATTTTTGTTTGATCGTTACCAAACTCGATATTTAGTCGTTTTATGTAAAAAGAAAGATCAAGTTCGTTAACGGCTGAAATCGAACCAGTGGGAGGGGGGGGGGGTTTAGAGGGGAGGATTTTCGAAAATTCGAAATATCTCCGTTACTATACGCTGGATCGAAAAAGTGTACAGAATCAATCTTATTGCAAATTAAATTTACTATAAATATTGTTATATACATTTATTCCCTATCTTGATTATTAACCGAGATATTTGCATTTTTATGAAATTTGGGCCGATAACGGATTTTTGAATTTCCCGCGAAAAGCTAGTTCGGCCCTTTGCCGTCACCGTTTGGCTCTCCTATGGAGATTTCTCTACTGTATAACTTCACGTGGGAAATCTGCTTAGTTTACGCAGCCCCTGCGTGACGGACTTTTTTATTACAGGAACGTGTTGTGTTATGTTCTCCCAAATTGTTTGTGGGTCTTTCTGATCCAGCGTTCCTACAAACGTGACATTTTTTAAACAGTATTATAATGTTAACGATCGCAAAGATATTGAATAATACACGCGATTTTAGAAGAAAATGATAGTTAATCAAATGATGATTAAGTTGTAGATCCTTCTATTGAATTACACGACTACTGGCATAAAAAGTGGTCAAGTACGAGCCTCGCCAAAGAGGCAGACCAGATCCCAAAAAAGAGGGCACTGCATTCACTGTAAGTCGAAGCATTTTAGTAAGAAATGTTTCAACTAAATTTGTCTGAATCATGCAGACATAAATTGTAAATATTGTACGTATAGAAGAAATTTATATTTTTTTTCATTTTGTATATTTTCTATTAATGTTTTCAGTTTTTGAACATTAAAACAAAATAAGATTGATGTATATTATGTAATTTATATTTCAATGAGACATTTAATTAATAAAAATAAAATAACGTGAATTAAGGGTACTTTGTATCGCCCCTAAATAGTTGTGGTTCAATTTGGCCTAACGTTCTCACTAATGTGAGAATTTTTCACATTCCCACTCCCGGGTTATTATTAAAATAGCGGTAATCCCGAAACTATCATATATATATGTGTGTGTGTGTGTGTGTGTGTGTGTGTGTAGACATACATGTATGTATATTTCTTTACGCTCTAGAGGTCGCCATTTTTGTTTGATCGTTACCAAATTCGATATTTAAAGGGTTTATGTAAACAGAATGACCAAGTTCGTTAACACCTGAAATCGTACCAGTGAGAAGGAGTAAATTTCGAAATATCTCCATAAGACGGATCGAATAATCGTAAAAAACCAATCTCATCATTTCAAATTTTATGTTTGCAAATAAATTTACTATAAATATTGTTATGCACTTTTATTCTCCTTCTCCAATATTTACCGAGATATTTGTATTATTTGGTTGTCAGCCTTCAGTAAACTCCCACTCCTACTCTTGCCATATTAACAATAAGTATTTATATCATGGACCACATTATTCTAAGGTTAAATACTAAACGTTGTTTTCAAGAGACCTTCATTAAGGAAGATACATGCAAGTTTATTGTGTGATGACGTTATCGAGTAAGATTTTACTTTCTTTTCTAAAAAATGTTTATTTGATGTAAACCATACTCGATAGTTAACCGTTTCTGTCTAAATAATAGAAAATATTAGTTATTGGCAGAAATCGGAGCTTGAATAGGGGGGTGGGGGTCGAAGGGGGGAAATTCGAAAATTCCCCTCAACTTAAAAGTAGATTCAATACTAAATATTTTCAGACAATTGAAAGGCTGAGATCTACTCTGATTACACTACTAGTATATTAGCAGATTTCCCTTAAGGGAAATCAGCTATTGAGGTCGTACTCATGACGCGATTTTCGAAAGATTTCTTCAAATGTCCATCGATCCTACCCAGGAGATGACGAAAATGAGGTCCGTTCAAAACTATATATATATATTTGTCTGTTAACACTCTATCGGTCGCAATTTTGGTTTAATCGTCACCAAACTCGGTATTTAATCGTTTCATGTAAAATGGAAGATCAAGTTCGTTAACGGCTGAAATCAGACCAGTGGGAGGGGGGGTTTAGAGGGGGGGATTTTCAAAAATTCGAAATATCTCTGTTATTATGCATCGGATCGTAAAATTGTATAAAAATAATCTTATTGCAAATTAAATGTACTATAAATAATGTTATATACATTTATTCTGTATCTTGAATATTAACCGAGATATTTGCATTTGTATTCTGCGGGTGGTAGCCAGTAGGCTATGTTCGGACTTTCCGCCGAGAGCTCTGGTGGCCATTTCCATAACTATTCGTCCCTCGTGAATAGGTTTAGAGGTTAGGTTAACTGTTTTTTGGGGCTAGAAACTACTGGGTTATTACGCCCTAAATAATGTTTTAGGTTTAGAGGTTTCTTACTACTACAGTTGTTATTAGGCAGATTTCTCTATTGTAAAACTTCACGTGGGAAATCTGCTTAGTTTACGCAGCCCCTGCGTGACGGACTTTTTTTTTCTTCCAAATCAAATACCTGGTTCCCTCAGGTAACTGCGAAAGTGATTACGGAACTAGGGAAGACAACTGGAAGTGGAAAGATAAGAAACTTGAAGTAAATATAAAGGGGACCCGCATGTATGGGGCATAGTCGAACTTTTAACATCGATTCTAGAAATCGATGACTATATTTAAAACTTCCCAAGAGGAAAGTTCTAAACTGTCTATATAGCTCCTATCACAAAGTTTTCTTAAGTTTAAAAAAAGCGCAGGTAATCCAAAAAAAAAAAAAAAAAGAAATGATTTAAGGTATTTGTCAAATTATCTGTTGACAGCAATAATACAAAAGTCGTTTATATAAGGCGGTAGTGACAACAACTGATTAATGAGTCTTCTATTTTTAATAATATTGTTTCGTACATTTTAGCGTATTTCCCTTAACCGAAATCAGCTATTGAGGTGGTACTCATGGCACGAAAAATTTAATCAAACGTATATCGATCCTACCCAGGGATGACGAAAATGGGGTCGTTCAAAATTATATATATATATATATATATGATGCCTTTTAACGCTTTAGTGGTAGCCATTTTTGTTTGAAAGTTACTAAACAGGATATTTATTAGTTTTAAAAAGAAATATCAAGTTCGTTAATGACTGAAATCGGACCAGTGGGCGTTACTATAGGTCGGATCAAAAAATTGTTTAGAAAAAATCTTATTGCAAATTGAATGGTGTATAAATGTTGTTCTATGCATATTTTCGGTATCATGAATATTTACCGAAATATTTGGAATTTTACATTTTACAGTCCCAATGCTTAGGATTTACACCCGACCGGAGTGCTGGGGATATGTTAATAATAAAAGTATTTGTTATGGTCTTAATTCTACAAAATACACAATATTTTTATATTAACCGTTTCCTGTGCATGTATCTTTTTTTATATATAACATAATGATAGATAATCATATTATTTCGTCTTTCGTGTCCTATGGCATTGCTGACCCCTTCTGTAGTTTTTCGTGTATACCTCGTTTATACTACATTATACGGAAAAAGTTTATATATCGAAAGTTACTTTAAATGACAAAATAAACAACTTTTGTTATATGCATAATTGCCGAAAACCCAATGAGAAACGAAATATCGCTATTTTTAATTTCAGAACTCTCTTATAACCCCCACTCCTGTTAGTACCTCAAAATTTTAATATAGCTCATAGTCAGGGAGGTGTTAATACCAAATCACATACGGAGTTCCGTTTAATTCGGTTGAGTCTTTTGTGCCATATAAAATTGTTGACTCCCACTATGGTTTTTAGCGTATAACTCATTTATACTTCGGTATACGACAAATTAGTATATTACAAAAGTTACTCTAAATAACAAAATAACTTTTGTCATGTTAATATTTTCCTAAAACCCAAGAGGAGGCGAAATAACACTATTTTTAATGTCGGGCCTACCTTATAACCCCTACTCTTATTCGTCTCAGAGAATATTAACATAGCCAGAGACTTAACCTGTTATAGTAGTAATATACATACCATGTTTCATAAAATTCGGTTCTGCCATTTACGATTCTATATAGGACATACATACAAACATTCATTTTTATATATAAGACTAGCTCAGATACCCGGCTTCGCCCAGGAATTCATTTGAGGCTGAATGGTGATGGTATTTTTTAGCAGGCTTTACATTGCACAATATTTTGACATTTACCCGTCCCAGTGTTTAGGATTGATACCCGTCTTTCCCGTGGATTTGCTAATAATAGAATTATTTGTTCGATAAGGCTTCACAGTCTTCGATATTTTTATATTTCCCGTCTCTTATACATGTAAATATGGTGAATTTTTATTTCAGGCCTCCCTTATAACCCCCCTCCCGTTCGAACCTAAAAATTTTAATATAACTTATAATCATGGAAGAATTAATGCTAATTGACATACCGAGTTTTGTTAAGTTCGGTTCAGCCGTTAGTGCCCGCTAAAGTTTTAACGTATAACTCATTTATACTTAGGTATACGACAAAAGTTTATATAACTAAAGTTACTCCAAATAACAAAATAAACAACTTTTGTTATGTTTATATTTGCGGAAAAACCAATAGGAAACGAAATATCGCTATTTTTAATTTCAGGCTTTCCTTATAACCCCCACTCCTGCCCGTCCATAAAATGTTGGTATGGCTTATGATAATTAAGGCGTCAGAGATAATACACATACCGAGTTTTATTTAGTTCGGTTGAGTCTGTGTGCCAAATAAAATTGTTGACTACCGCTATAATTTTTAGCGTATAACGCCTTTATAGTTCGGTATACGATAAAAGTGTATATAACAAAAGTTACTCTAAATAACAAAATAAACAACTTTTGTTATGTGCAAATATGCCGAAAAACCAATAGAAAACGAAATATCGCTATTTTTAATTTCAGGCTTCCCTTATAACCCCCACTCCTGTTCGTCTCAGAGAAAATTAATATAGCCTAAAGTCTAAGTTGGGTTAGTAGTAATATACATACCAAGTTTCATAAAATTCGGTTCAGCCGTTTGTGCGTGAAAAGGTAACAAACAAACAAACAAACAAACAAACATACACGAAAGAAACAAAATGCAGATATGGTGTCTATGACATGTGAAACGAAAAGTTATCGTGAAATTTCGCGAAAAAAATCAATGTACAGACAGAGGTTACAATTTTATATATATATATATATATATATATATATATATATATATATATATATATATAGATAAACAGTTATATCATGAACCACATCATTAGAAGATTATATAACAAATATTGTTCTCAATGAACTTTCACTTCGTGAGATATATGCAAATACATTCTGTTGATTCCCCTCCTCCTTCTTTTTTATTGGATTACTAAAATTTGAGTAATCGAGATAAAAATTATTCTGATTAATTACAAAATACCGTACTATCTACAGTAAAAAGCTTTCAATAAAAATAATATATTATATTCAGAAATACTTCAGTAATTGCTTTTCATTTCGGTCTAGAATATTTCTATCTATCTATTCAATTCTGAGAGATTGGCTGATGTTTATATACAATTTAGACGCTTTCCGTAGTTGAGGTTATTAAAATGTAAATTACCTGAAAGATTTCACACTGCAGTTTGTACTTATTAACATTATATTCATGGTGGTTTTAAAAGTATTTAGATATATCTATTGTAAACCTTCACGTTAGAAATATGCTTCGAATAGCCCAGCGAGATGGAATTTTATTTCAGACCGTTTTTGCAAATTACTTTTCTTTTTCTTCTTGAGTAAGAGGAAATGTTGTTAGTTTAAATATATTAGACATTAAAAACGGTCTGTAGTCCATAAATTCGAATGTACCTAAATGTTTTAGCTGATTAGCGTTAAGGCAAATGAACTACTGTTGTACTCTGGAAAAAATGTCTTCAAGTTTCCACCGATCCTTTCCTGGACATGGCTAAAATGTGGTCGGTTTAATACACGATATACATATATAAAAACGCTCTAAGGGTTGCAATTTTATTAGCAGATTTCCCCTTAGGGAAATCAGCTATTGAGGTCGTACTCATGACGCGATTTTCGAAAACTTTCTTCAAATGTCCATCGATCCTACCCAGGAGATGACGAAAATGAGGTCCGTTCAAAATTATATGTGCATATATATACTATATATATATATATATATATATATATATATATATATATATATATATATATATATATTTGTCTGTTAACGCTCTAGCGGTCGTTATTTTTGTTTGATCGTTATCAAACTTCATATTTAAGCGTTTTACGTAAAAAGAGAGATTAAGTTCGTTAATGGCTGAAATCGGACCAGTGGGAGGGGGGGTTTAGAGGGGGGGATTTTTGAAAATTCAAAATATCTCCGTTATTATGCGTCGGATCGAAAAATTGTATAGAATCAATCTTATTGCAAATTAATTTTACTATAAATATTGTTATATACATTTGTTCTCTATCTTGAATATTAACCGAGATATTTGCAATTTTATTAAGTGTAACGGACGCGCTATGGTTCCCGCCAAATCTAGTTCGGCCCTTTGCCGTAACTGATCGTCACTCGTATGTATATCTATCTATTACTAAACTTCACGAGGGAAATCTGCTTAGTTTACGCAGCCCCTGCGTGACGGACTTTAGTTTAATGGATACCAAACTCGATATGTAAAAGTTTTATCTAAAACGGAAAATTAAGTTCGTTAATGGCTAAAATCGTCAAGTGGGAGGTGATTTAAAAAAAGAGTGAAACCGAAAATTCAAATGCGATTCTCCGTTATTTAAGGTCGGTCTGAAAAATGGTATAGGGTCAATCTTATTGCAAATTTAATCTGGAAATATTTGTAATTTTTTGGGTGGTTTCAGATACATTTACACCACCAGTTATACTCATCCGATTTTTACATTCTGATCCTGAGTCATTAAACATCTATGATAAATAAAAAAAAACTGTATAGATGGACTCCTGGAGAATTAGAGTGATGTTATTTGAGATGAGAGGATCAATGGGCAATATCCCAGTGCGAGGGAAATCTGCTAATTAACGCAGCTCCTGCGTTACGGACTGTAGCTGTATAGGTTCAACCTAAGTCCTTTTCGCAATGGCTTCTTTTTAAGTGTAAAACATCCGTCACGCAGAGGCTGCGTAAACTAAGCAGATTTCCCACTCGAAGTATTACAATAGAGAAATCTGCCTAATAATAAGGGCAGTAGTGAGGAATCTCTAAACCTATTCACAAGGGACGAATAGTTAAGAAAACGGCCGTCAGAGCTCCCGGCGGAAAGTCTCGAACAAAGCCGACTCCTGCCGACCACACACACAATACAAATGCAAATATCTCAGTTAATATTCAAGATACAGCATAAATGTATAGAACAATATGTATAGCAAATTTAATTTGCAATAAGATTGATTCTATACAATTTTTTTGATCCGATATATATTAACGGAGATATCTCGAATTTTCAAAAATCCCCCACTAACCCCCCCCCCTCGTCCATTGGTCCGATTTCAGCCATTAACGAACTTGATCTTTCTTTTTGCATAAAAAGATTAAATAAGAAGTTTGGTAACGATCAAACAAAAATTGCGACCACTAGAGCGGTAACAGACAAATATATATATATATATATATATATACAGTTTTGAATGGACCTCATTTTCATCGTCCTCTGGGTAGGATCGATGGACAATTCAAGAAAAATTTCGAAACTCACGTAATGAGTACTACCTCAATAGCTGATTTCCTTTAAGAGAAATCTGCTAATATGAGGACTTTATTTGTTGGCTGCGTCATCTAATCTAATCATCTGGGCCTGATCAACCATGAAATGCAGCCCTTAAATGATGGAGTTTCAAAGATTAAGGGTGGTAATCAGTTAAAAAAGTACTGGGCAACAATTGTTGGGGATCAATAATTTAACAAGAATGGTTCTATATCATTTTTCTATCCAATACATATTATCAGAGATATTTCGAATTTTGGAATCCCAAACTTAAACACCCATCATTCTTAGACCCATTTCATAGAATAACAAATATGACTATTAGTCTTCTTATTGTGGACCCAATACTATTATATGTTCTTCATAGTTTCATAGCACACAAAACAAAAAGTCCGCCTCGCAGGGGCTGCGTAGACTAAGCAGATTTCCCACGTGATGTTTTAGAATAGAGAAATTTCACGAGAACCGAACAGTTACTGAAACGGCCGAACTAGCTTGCCGGAAACTCACGACTGCAATCGAAGTTAGCCGATCTCATCATGTATGTTACGCTCAATAAAATGCAAAGATCTCGGTTAATATTCAAGATGGAGAATAAATGTAAATAACAATATTTATAGTAAATTTCGTTTGCAATAAGATTGGCTCTGTACAATGCTTCGATCCGACGTATAGTAACGGAGATATTTCGAAAATCCCTCCTTTAAACTCCCCCTCCCACTGCTCCGATTTCAGTCATTAACGAACTTGACCTTTATTTTTACATTAAACGTTTAAATATCGAGTTTGGTAATAACGATCAAGCAAAAATTGCGACTGCCAGAGCGCTAACAGACAAATATATATGTATATATAATTTTGAACGGACCTCATTTTCGTCATCTCCTGGGTAGGATCGATGGTCATTTGAAGAAAATTTTTAAAAATCGTGAACTCAATAGCTTATTTCCCTTAAGGGAAATCTGTTAAAACATTTTCCCAGCAAAACCTTTATTCATACTGGGCTACATGTTTCGTGGCTTATAAACCACCTCTTCAGGGGTCAACGCCTGTCTATGTTGGATCGATGGACAACTGAGGAACTTTTTCGAAAATCAAGTCCTGAGTACAACTTCATTGGAGGTTAATTTGAATATATACATTCCTTTGGGGTAAACGGAACTATATAAAACTAATATTGTTTTACATAGTCTTTATATCGCTGTCACAAGTGCTGGGAATATATAAGAAAGACTTGGGCTGTCTTATCTAAAGTGTTCTTTGGCAAAGTTTCATGTAAATGAGTTCCCTTTTTAAATTCTTCGACTCCAGAGATAGAAGCAAGTCCATGCATGGAGTTTCAAAAGAGAGAGCATATCAATAAGACCACATTCTAAAGTTACCCCAAGTAAAATGCAATTTAAACTCGGATCCAAAAAAAAAAAAAAAATAATTTCCCAGTATCAAGGTTTAGGAGAAAGGGTCTAAGTGTAGCCATTAAAGTGTCATTTTATTTATGTGAGAAATGGGGAGGGGGGGGGGATGCACTTAAGAAACTCCCAGTATGTCACAAACTAAAACTTTTCTCTCTGCTGTCGTAGATATGATATTTACCGGACATATGTTACCCTAATAGAATATCTTTTACTCCTTTCTAACAAGAATAAAATAAAACCATTTAAAATAAAATATATTTTTATGTTCAAATTGATATATGTATTGGTATATATATATATATATATATATATATATATATATATATATATATACTAGCTCAGATACCCGGCTTCGCTCGGGAATTCACTTGAGGCTGAATGGTGATGGTATATTTTTGGCAAGGCTTTACTTTGCACAGTATTTTGACATTTACCCGTCCCAGTGTTTAGGGTTAACACCCGTCATTTCTGTGGATTTGTTAATAAAATTAATTTTTTATGTAAGACTTCACTGTCCTGCATATTGTCATATTTCCCGTTTCCTGTGCATTATGCATCGATTTGAATTATTAAGGAGAAAATATTGACAAACATTTGAATTAATTTTTTCAGGTGAGGTACCTGGTAGTTCATATTGAAAAGAAGTGTTGAGCAAATTTCTCTAAATAACAAAATCAACAACTTTTGTTATATGCATATTTGCCGAAACCCCAATAGGAAATCACTATTATTAATTTCAGGCCTCCCTTATAACCCCCACTCCTGCCCGTCCCTAGAAATGTTAGTATGGCTTATTATAACGAAGGCGTTAATACTAATTCACATAGCGAGTTCGGTTTAGTTCGGTTGAGCCTTTAGTGCGAAATAAAATTGTTGACTCCCACAATAATTTTTAGCTTATAACGCCTTTATATTTCGGTATACGACGATAGTGTATATAACAAAAGTTTCTCTAAATAGCAAAATAAACAACTTTTGTTATGTTCATATTTGCCGAAAAACCAATAGGGCACAAAATATCGCTATTTTTAATTTCTGGCTTCCCTTATAACCCTCACTCCTGGCCGTCCTTAGAAATGTTGGTATGGCTTGTTATAATGAAAGCGTTAGTGCTAATACATATACCGAGTTTTATTTATTTCGGTTCGGTCTTTTGTCCCAAATAAAATTGTTCGCTTCGGCTATAGGTTTTAGCGTATATCTCGTTTATAATTCGGTATATGAAAAAAATGTATAGAACAAAAGTTACTCTAAATAACAAAGTAAACGATTTTTGTTTTGTTCATATTTGCCGAAAAACCAATAGGAAACGAAATATCGCTATTTTTAATTTCAGGCTTCCTTTATAACCCCCACTCCTGTTCGTCTCAGAGAATATTAATATAGCCTAAAGTCTAAGTTGGGTTAGTTATAATATACATACCAAGTTTCATAAAATTCTGTTCAGATGTTTATGCGTGAAAAGGTAACAAACAAACAAACAAACAAGTAAACAAACAAACAAGCAGACACGAAAGAAACAAAATGCAGTTATGGTGTCTATGACATGTGAAACGAAAAGTTATCGTGAAATTTCGCGAAAAAAATCAATGTACAGTCAGAGGTTACAATTTTATATATATAGATATATTTAAAAAAACATTTTTTCGCGTAAACTTTATTGATACTGCCCTACATGTTTCGTGGCCTATATATTTTGAAAATCCAAGAAACACATCTTCAATTTTGAAAAAAGTTCCAATAATTGATGAAGAAAGAGATAAAACTTAACGGACACGAAAAGAGAATATCAACATAATAAAAATAATAGAAAGAAACCCTGTAAAAAAAAAAATTAATTCCTCAATCATATTTTCCATAACATTTTATATTAAAATAAAATAATCTATATTAAATATTAACGCGAACTATTCGAGTTCAATGTTGACGTGTAAATAATCGATTTGTAATCAGCTGATTAACCCAACTCGAGTACTTCAGTATCAACTACCTCCCCAGTGAGGTCATTCGCAACGAACGTAAGATGGAAACGAGCACTTCAGAAATGTAAGAAGCAATCTGTATTTAGATTTACAAGGAGAGTTCACGGCCTTCCCACCACCGATTTGAAAGAAAATTTTTTAGCGTTTAGTACCTGATGAAAATCTAATACTGTTAAAGCCAAAGAACGCACTACTCAAGCGTTCGTCTAAAAGCAATGTCTTGAGTTGTTCCCAAAGTATTTACTTCAAGGAGTCCCCCGTGCCTCAGAGGCAGCGCTTTCATTTTGTAGCTTGAAATCTCGAGATCGACACTCGCTCTGAGTGGTTGGCAGACCTATTTGTTTACAATTCAGAAGCCATTTCCGCTAGGGGGCATATTAGAATTAACTGAAATATTTCTCATTACCGTTT
Source organism: Riptortus pedestris (assembly GCA_019009955.1). Taxonomy (NCBI): domain Eukaryota; kingdom Metazoa; phylum Arthropoda; class Insecta; order Hemiptera; family Alydidae; genus Riptortus; species Riptortus pedestris. Next base: position 19,210,091 of record CM032228.1, read on the forward strand.
CTATTTAATCACGGTGGTGTTAAGTGCTACCAATATACAGATGTCTCTATTGTAAAACTTCACGCGAGAAATCTGCTTAGTTTACGCAGCCCCTGCGTGGCGGACTTTTTTTTCTGTTAAAATGACAAGTTATTAACACAATCTATTTAAACTTTCTGCTCACATTAAATGTTAAATCTACTGAAAATATGATTAACAGTGGCGTTTCAAGATAATTTTAAAACTCCGTCCCACACGAAAAATCTCATTTGACATTTGCAAGGCAAATCATGTCATTTAGAAGGGTAGTTCTTGGAAAACTTCATCTTGATTTCAACCCTAATTTTATTCTGTCTCGCCCTTTTCTTCACATTTCTTTTACAGAAACAAAACATGCAGTCAGATAGTTCAAACTTTCAACTACAAATAGCACAAAATAAAATTATTGGACCATAAATAATAATGTGTCCTCTAAGAAAAATCCTTAAGGGAAATCAGCTATTGAGGTCGTACTCATGACGCGATTTCACGAAAACATTCTTCAAATATCCATCGATCCTACTCAGGATATGAGGTATATTCAAAATTATATCTATATCTCTATATATATATATATTATATATTATATATATATATATATTATATATATATATATATATATATATATATATATATATATATATATATATACATTGTCTGTTAACGAAAATTCGAAATATCTACGTTACTGTACGTCTGATCGAAAAATTGTATTGAACCAGTCTTATTAAAAATGAAATGTAATATAAGTATTGATATGCACATTTATTCTCTATTTTGAATATTAACCTAGAAATATGCATTTTTCGGTTTTCAGCCTTCAGCAAACGCTCACTTCTATTTGTGTTACATAAACAAAACTCTGTTATATAATAAAACACATTATTCGAAGCTTAAATACGAAATATTGTTTTCAAGTGATCTTTATTATACGAGATACAGGCAAATATGTTTGTGTGACCCCCCCCCCATCTTAAGTTTTTGACTACTTAAATTTGATTGATTGAGAAAAAAATTATCCTGATTCATTATAAATTACAGTACTAGATATAGTAAATAGTTTTCAATATAATTAATATGTTATATTCTGATATATTTCAGTAATTATTTTTCTTTCCGGTGGGTGTCTGGTTGGCGGAACTTTTTGGTTTACATTTCAGACGCTCCCCGCCTGAAAGGGAAAAGAATTCTTCTTGCCGTTTGTATTTATTCACTTAATATTCACAGTGGTGAATCTACCAGTATGTAGATTCATTTTTAAATACAATTTTTAAAATACAAACTCATTTGAGTTATTCTCATCCTTAGACTTGTAATTGGTAATTGAAATTATTCCATTAATAGTGCAAACTTATTGCACTGTAATTGTTGATGGCTTTTAAAGAATAAAAATGTCTGTCACGAAGATTAGCAGATTACCCATTGGTTGGAATGAGACACTAATAATATCATCTCACCTTATATTAGCAGATTTCCCTTAAGGGAAATCAGCTATTGAGGTTGTACTCATGACGGAATTTTCGACATTTTTCTTCAAATGTCCATCGATCCTACCTAGTAGATGACGAAAATGAGGTCCGTTCAAAACTGTATATATATATCTATATATATATATATATATATATATATATATATATATATATATATATATATATATATATATATATATATCTATCTATCTATCTATCTATCTATATATTTGTCTGTTACCGCTCTAGCGGTCGCAATTTTTGTTTAATCCTTACCAAACTTCATATTTAAGCGTTTTATGTAAAAAGAAAGATCAAGTTCGTTAACGGCTGAAATCGGACCAGTGGGAGGGGGGGTTTAGAGGGAAGGATTTTCGAAAATTCGAAATATCTCCGTTACTATACGTCGGATCGAAAAATTATACAGAATCAATCTTATTACAAATTAAATTTACTATAAATATTGTTATATACATTTATTCTTTCACCAAACCGCCACTCCTACTCACGTTACGTAAACAATACTCTGATACATAATAAATCACATTATTGGAAGTTTAAATACCAAAAATTGTATTCAAGAGACCTTTATTATACGAGATACATGCAAATATGCACTGGTGACTCCCCCCCCCCATCTTAAAGTTTTGGACTACTAAAATTTTATTGATTGAGATAACAATTATTCTGACTCATTATTAATTACACTAGTAGATATAGTAAATAGTTCTCAATAAAATTAATGTGTTATATTCTGACATATTTCAGTAATTGATTTCTTTCCGGTGTGAGGCGGGACCCGTTTGTTTACTTTTCTAACCTAATGCTTCCTGTCGGCAGGCTATTGAAATTGGATGAAACATTTCTTATTTCCGTTTGTATTTATTCACGGTGTTGTGTTAGCAGTATGTATATTAATCTATTACTAAACTTCACGAGGGAAATCTGCTTAGTTTACGCAGCCCCTGCGTGACGGACTTATTTGTATTCCTAAGTCAAAACCCGATTAGCATAACTGAATACGTGATTTTATGATGAGAAGATTTATTAAGCAATTGTAGAGCATCGATGGTTTACTAAAATTTGTTCTATACAAATAAATATATATATATATATATATATATATATATATATATATATATATCTATATGTCTGTATCACGATATTTTATCGTTTTATGTAAAAAGAAAGATCACGTTCGTTTAACCAGGGAAAGGGGGTGGTTAGAGGGGGTGAAGTTTGAAAATTCGAAATATCGCCGTTACTATACGTCGGATCAATAAGGCTATAGAATCATTATTATTGTAAATTAAATGTACTATAAATGTTTTTATATACAATTATTCTCTATCTTGAATATTAACCGAGATAATTGCATTTTTCAGTTATCAGCCTTCAGCAAACCCCCAGTTCTACTCATATAACATAAACAACACTCTATTATGTAATAAACCACTTTCTTCAAAGCATAAATACAAGATAATGATTTCGAGAGACCTTTATAATACGACGTAAATGCAAATATGTTCGTGTGACCACCCCCCCCCGTCTTAACACGTTAAGGACGGCACGGGGTCAATTGACCCCGTACGTAACTGTCTCCCAGGACGGGTCGGTTTTGAAGATAAACGTTCAAAAAATACTTTGACGGTCTTTGCTTTGTACTAGTAAATATAATTAAAAATAATACGTTTATGCATTTCAAATCCAAAAAATACGTCGTATATCATTGAAAAAAGGCACGGGGCTTTATGACCCCGTGCCGGCCTGGGGAGTGGTATTTGGGCTTTAGTCCGGCACGGGCTCATATAGCCCCGTGTTATTTCCCGTGAGCCGCTTGTTCTGTTATTTACATAGCTTATGTAAAGGACAGAACGCGTCCCTCCCCTTTCAGTTTACTTTTTGCTGTCGTTTCGAAACATTAATCTGTATAATGAGCAAATCATGTGGCCGACAATTAGTGGATTTAGCTTTATTAAAAAAGTGTTCCGGGTGTTTCGAAAAATTAAGAAAAAAATTGTCCTCTAAATAAGTAGACAAAAAAGTTAGAACGTATTGTGAAGAGTGCAACATTAAGCCACTTTGTCTACAATGTTTCAACAACTGCCATAAATCTATGTCCTAACTATTGTGATAATGAAGAATTGTTAATTACAAAATAATTATTTGTTTATTCATATTTTTTCTTTATTATGTTTATTTTCCAATTATTTGTTTAAACTAATCTCCTAGTTCCTAGTTTGTTTTTTCCTCGTTTGTAATTTTATCTTTATAAACTAATAAATTTTGATTGTAAATGTGTACGTAATTTAAAGTTAAATCATATTCACCCCATTTTAAAAGTATAAAAAAAATTAAAATCCTTTTGTTGATCACCAAAATTATCACACAAAGGAGAAAAAAAAGTTCCCGACAAGGTGAAAAAAGTAAGGTTAAATGTACATTTCCTAAGTCACGTAACAAAAAAATGATGAAAACACGGCCTGCTACTGCCATATAATTATTTGATGTCCAAAGATTAAAAAAAATGTTTGAATATAGCAATTTAGTTCTTTTTTCGAGTTGTAGTAGCACATTAAAAAGGGATGTAAGTACGGGGTCGATTGACCCGTGCCGTCCTTGTGGATAGACCACATTTTTGATGTCCGTCCTGAACGTCTTAAAGTCTTGGACTACTAGAATTAGATTGATTGCGATAACAATTATCCTTATTAATTATAAATTACAGTACTAGATGTAGTAAATAGTTTTCTATAATATTAATATGATATATTCTGATGTATTTCAGTAATTGTTTTTCATTCCTGTGAGTAGTTGGCTCACCTGTTTATTATCATTTCAGACGCTTCCCCTTCGGAAGGTTTCTAATAATCTTTTGTATTTATTCACTTAATATTGACAGTGTGTTACGATTTTTATATTTATCTATTGTTAAACTTCACTAGGAAAATAAGCTTAGTATACGCTGCCTCTGCGTGACGGACTTATTCTACAACTCTTTTCTAGGATTGGTAAATATTTGAATAAATTGTTTGCAAGTCGCGTCATGAGCACAACCTCATTTTCTGATTTTCCATAAGGGATATCTGCTAAAATCATGAAGATAGAATTTCGTTTCCAGGAATATAAATTGCGTTGAAAAAGCAGAACTTTAAAATAAGACCGAGTAATTTTACGTATAAAGTGACTTTCAGTTATTGACGAGAAGCTTTCCTGGAATACTTCTAGTCTTGAAACGACACATCCAATTAACTCTTACATATTAGTCTTAAATAAATAAAAAATATTAAAACAAAATTCCATTTCAAGGCAATTTTTAACGTCAAACCCAAGCAAAATGTTTATTATTTTTCCCCTTGCTCTCGGCCTGGAATTCCAAGAATGTCAAACAATTTCCTGGTGAATGTCTCCCATAATTTTCCATCACATTTTCCTGTTTAGTGTCATTTTATAAATTCGATCAAGCCTATAAAAAGTCCGTCACGCATGGAGCTGCGTAAACTAAGTAGATTTCCCCCCGAGAAGCTTAATAATAGATTAAATGAAAAATACTGGTAACGCAACGCTACCCTGAATATAAAGTGCCTAAAGACAAACGGTAATAGGAAATCTTTTACCTCCCGACTGGTAGTCTCTGAAATGAACACAAAGAGGTCCTGGATTCATATCATATTCGATATTGAACTAATGCATTTAACACTAAAGATCATATGACTTAATGGCCAAACCTCCACCAGAAAGAAAAACATTACTGAAATATATCAGAATATAGCATTATTTTATATAGAAACTAGAAGACCCGACAGACGTTGTCCTGCATGATAATCTAGTCCTGTGGATATTAAATTTAATAATATTAAGTTTAAATCAGAAGCTAATTTTAATAACACAATAAAACAACTTTTAGTATGTGCACTAATAACCTACGGCAGGGTGGAGTATATGAAATATCGCGAATTTATGAAATGGGCCTCCATTTTAACCCCGCTCCCGTTATCACCTAAAAAATTTAATATAGCTTATAATCATGGATTTAATGCTAATTTATTTATAGAGTTTTGTTAAGTTCGGTTTAATCGTTAAAATTCCTGATTTGCACTGACTCGTTGAGTGCCCTATTGAGTATCAAAGATGTATTCACAAACAACCCAATATTAAAAAAAATACAAATGCTCCGAGAGCTAAAAAGGGCCGTCTACTTCATGTGGATTCCAAGCCACGTGGGAATAGATGGAAACAAAAAAGCAGATTTAGCAGCCAGAGAAGCCCATCAACTCGACTCCATCACCCAACAACAATTATATCTGCAGAACTCTACCAACCACTCAAAGAAGAAATTAATAAAAAACTGGCAACACATGTGGAATGAAACCCAGAACAATAAACTAAAGACTATTAAAACCATCATCCGTCCATGGAAAAAATTCGACAAGAGACCACAGAAGAGATGAAGTTGTATTAGGAAGACTCCGAATTGGGCACAACACGACTTACGCATGGCTATCTTATGACAAAAGATCAACTCCCGATTTGTGAGAAATGTAACACAGAACTGACTGTGTATCACATATAAATGGAATGTCATAAGTATACAGATAAAAGAAACAAATACAACATTTCAAATAGTGTAGAAGTGGCCCATGGAGATTACCCCAAAGAAATGGATAGAATCAATTGAATATTTGAAGAAATTATAGTTTAGTGCAAAGAAACTAAAGGTGCAATTGCTCGTATCCTCGTTTATAATGTTAAAATGGCGACCAGGATGGGAGGATGGTTAGATAAGGAATTTGAAATATTGAAGGGCGATGATAACCTAGTAGTTTTTCGCCATTAAACCCTATACAACAACAACAACAATCGTTAATGCCCATTAAAATTGTTCGCTCCCACTTTAATGTTTAGCGTATATCTCGTTTTTACGTTGTTATACGGCAAAAGTGAATATCGCAAACGTTACTCTAAATAACAAAATAAACTACTTTTATTCTGTGCAAATATCTCCGATTATGATAATATAAAAGCAAATATCGCTATTTTTTAATTTTAGGCCTCCCAATTATAAAAGCCAGTACCGTTGCAGCAAAAATATATACAGGGAACATTTGTTAATAGTAAAACAGGGGTCTCCAAACTTTCCAGCCTTAGGGCCATACTGATTACTGCAGTAAGTCCTGAGGGCCAAAACCAGTCAGTTTGCTCGTGGGCTGTTTTCTGTTTTTGGTACTACTTATTTGTGTGAGAAGACCTTCTCCAAAATGAAGTACACTAAAAATGTTTACAGATCTAAATTAACTGTTGAGCATCTTAAATCTCTTTTAATAATTGGTACCAGTAAAATTAGTTCACAACTACAAACTATTGTCAGTGGAAAATCTCAATTACATAAATCTCATTAGTATTTCATAGCATTATGCTTGTTATAAGTTATGTTTTTATTTAAAACTAGCTAAGGTATCCGGCTTCGCCCGGGAATTCATTTGAGGCTGAATGGTGATGGTATTTTTTTCGCAAGGCATTACTTTAAACAATATCTTGAAATTTACCCGTCCCAATGGTGGAGATGATACCCGTCGTTGCCGTGTATATGCTAATAATACATTTCTGTTCTTGATAAGGTTTAACCGTCTTCGATATTTTTATACTCCCTCTCTATTGTACATGTAAACGAAGCTTTGTTAAGTTCGCTGTAATTCTTAGTGCCCCTATACATTTCCAACCTTCAAATTTACGAATATATGGATATTATTCTGTAGACAAGTCTCAAATGCTAATTGTACACATCGTGTTTTGATATATACCGTTTAGCCGTCAGTGCCCAATATCGTGATGGCTCCCGCTAAAGTGTTAACGTATAACTCATTTATACTTAGGTCGAATACAAAAGTGTATATTGGAGCTACTTGCTTATAACAAAAATAACACCTTTTGTTCTGTTTATATTTGCGGAAAAACCAATAGGAAACGAAATATCGCTATTTTTAATTGCAGGCTTCCCTTATAACCCCCACTCCTGCCCGTCCATAGAAATGTTGGTATGGCTTATTATAATGAAGGCCTTACTGCTAATACACATACCGAGTTTTATTTAGTTCGGTTGAGTCTTTTTTGGCAAATAATATTGTTGACTCCCGGTATAATTTTTAGCGTATAACGCTTTTAAACTTCGGTATACGACAAAAGTGTAATTAACAAAAGTTACTCTAAATAACAAAATAAACAACTTTTGTTATGTGCATATTTGTCGAAAAACCAATAGAAAACGAAATACCGCTATTTTTCTTGTCAAGGCTTTCCTTATAACCCCCACTCCTGTTCGCCTCAGAGAAAATTAATATAGCCTAAAGTCTAAGTTGGGTTAGTAGTAATATACATACCAAGTTTCATAAAATTCGGTTCAGCCGTTTATGCGTGAAAAGGTAACAAACAAACAAACATACACGAAAGAAACAAAATGCAGATATGGTGTCTATGACATGTGAAACGAAAAGTTATCGTGAAATTTCGCAAAAAAAAATCAATGTACAGACAGAGGTTACAATTTTATATATATATAGATAGATGTATAAAATCTTAGTCTGATTCATTTCAATAATTTGTTAGTTATTATATACTGAAGTTAAATTTTCTGCATATTATACATGTCTTTACTCATTACAATTCTGTGTTTCTTTATCCAACTTATCACAAAAACAATAACAATAAGCCTACAACAATGTTATGAGTAGTTAGCCCATGACCATATCAATATAGATGTCATATTAATAATTATTCAACATAAAATTAGAATACTTCAGTAAACTAAATTTAATTTGCTATAAAAAATATGTTCTCTAAAAGGAGTTTTCAAGTATGCTAGCTCTCCGCGGGCCGGACAAAATCTGTCCGCGGGCCGGATGTGGCCCTCGGGCCGTAGTTTGGAGACCCCTGATCTACACCATCACGGCCGTCAGCCAAACGCGTACAAAAAAAATCAGTAAAATCGGTACAGCAGTTTATGAGCAGTTCAGTGACATACACACGTACAGTAGAAGTTTATTGTATATATCCACACACAGTAAGAGATATAATGAAAAAAATATTTAGATAACCAATATTTAATGAGATGATATCACAAGTTTGTTGAACCAGTACTTGGGAAATCTGTTTAGTTTTTGCAACCCCTGAGTAACGAACGTTTTCCTTTTGAGTACAAGGGAAGATCACAGAAATATTTCTTATTTATGATGAAATCATAGCTCCCAAATTATGAACCTTACCGTGCATGCATAAATATATTAGGACATTGTTAATAGTAAAACATACCATAAAAGTCCGTCACGCAGGGGCTGCGTAAACTAAGCAGATTTCCTATGTAAGTTTAGCAATAGAGAAATCTGCATACTGGTAACACAACACCAACATAAGTAAATACAAACGGTAATGAGAAATCTTTCAGTTAATTTTAATAAAGTCCCAACTGAAACGGCTGATGAATTGTAAGATTAATTTATATTTTAATAACTCAAATTTTAGTAGTCCAAGAACTAAAGAAGGGGGGGGGCGGATGAACAGAACGTATTTGCATAAATCTCACAAAGTAACAAAGGTTAGAAACGACAGGTTAGGTTAGAAGCTTCCGCCAGATGCGAGACTTACGAAAACAGCCGAACTAACCCGAACAACACCCGACCACAGACTTCATAAAATGCAAATATCTCGGTTAATATTCAAGATAGAGAATACATGTATATAACAGTATTTATAGTACATTTAATTTGCAATAAGATAGGTTTTATACAATTTTTCGATCCGATGCATAATAACGGAGATATTTCGAATTTTCGAAAATCCCCCTATAAAGCCCCCCTCTCTCTGGTACGATTTCAGCCATTAACGAACTTAATCTGTGTTCTTGAAAATAACAGCGGTTAAATATCGAGTTTCGTAACGATCAAACAAAAATTGCGACCGCTAGAGCGTTAACAGACAAATATATATATATATATATATATATATATATATATATATAATTTTTAAAGGGCCTCATTTTCTATATCTCCTGGGTTGGATCGATGGTCCTATTGGGAATTTTAGAAATTCCCCTCTAAACCCCCCTCTCACTAGTCCAATTTCAACCATGAACTACCCTCATCTTTATTTTTACTTAAAACGTTTAAATGTCGAATTTGGCAATGAACAAACAATAATTACGACCACTAGGGCGTTAAAAGATAAATATGCATTATATAATTTTGAATGGACCTCATTTTCGTCAAGTCAAAATTTATGTAAATTTATCGTCTTATGTTAAAATAAATATCAAATTTGTTTACTGCAAAAATCACAAGAGGGGGAAGGGGGTTTAGTAGGGGAGAATTTTGATAATTCAAAATATCCCCATTATAATGAGTCGGATCGAAAAATTGTATGTTATCTATCTTATTTGCAACTATATTGTTCTATAAATGTTTTTTTTTTTTTTTTAAATTTATTATTTAACCAACATTTTTTTTTTTAAATATTTATATTCGTTTATTTGCAACAACATATATAAATATTACAAGCAAATGATGTGAATGATATATAACAATTGGCTTGATTATTCACTTGAGGTAGGAAGTTGTCCATTGACAATACCCACATTGGAGGGAACATTGGCTGGTACTAAATGGGGTTATTCTGAGCACTACACAAGGAGATCTCTTGGCCACTTACGCTTCAGTCGTCGTCATGGATTTTCTGGAATATGGATAGATGAAAGTGAGTCGACTAGAGGATTAGGATGTGCGGGAAGGAGAGAGTGGAGTTGCTGATATCGGGATTTTGCGAGGGTTGTACAAAAGGAATTTTGAGGTCGTTATGGATAGATAAATTGGATAAGTAAAATGGGGAATCTGTAATTTTGCGGAGTATTATGGATTGTAGGGTTTGGATGTTGTAGGAATTTGAAGGTTTAGTGGAACCCCAAAGTTCAACTCCGTATGTCTATCTTGTTCTGAGTACTGTCGTACAAATCAGTCCTTTGTAATGCAGTGATAGTTTCTATCTGTAGTCAAGAAGTCTTAGTAGAAGTCTGTAACGTCGATTCACTTCTTGTCTTTTTAACGTGATGTGAGGTTTCCGAATTAGTCGTTTGTCTAATGTGAGTCCTAGGTACCTAATTTGTGATTTTTGGGGAATTAGTGTGCTATTGAGTGTAACTGGAGGGTAAATGGAACGTCGAACTTCAACTTAAACTGAGATATATGCATGTTTTTTAAAGTTTTCAGCCTTGAGTAAACCCCCATTCACACTAATACCACATAAACAATACTCTGTTGTATAATGAAACACTTTATTTGAGCTTGATATTAATGTCATTGAACTTTTACTTTTTCTTAGTTACCGTAGCACCTGCATGACGGGCTTTTCTTATAATTAGGTGTTTTACTAACTATTAGCAGATTCCCTACTGAGGTAAATATCAGCTACTAAGGTAATGGGGAAATCAGCTACTGGGGTCGTACTCTTGAAGCGAATTTTGAAAAATTTCTTCAATGTCCATCGATCCTACCTAGTAGATGACGAAAATAAGCTCCATTAAAAAAAGTCCGTCACGCTGGGGCTGCGTAAAGTAAGCAGATTTCCCACGTGAAGTTTTACAATAGAGAAATTTGCCTAATAATAACTGTAATAGAAAGAAACCTCTCAACCTAATACAATATTTAGGGTGTAATAACCCAGTAGTTTATAGCTTCGAAAGAATGTGGTTTATTACATAACCTCTAGAGTATATTTATGGAACATATAGTTATGGAAGTGGCCGCCAGAGTTTTCGGCTGCAGGCTGAACATAGCCTACTGGTACCACACGCAGAAAAAAAATTCTCATTATCTCGGTTAAATATTCAAGATATATTATAAATGTATTGAACAATATTTATAGTAACTTTAATTTGCAATAAGATTGATTCTGTACAATTTTTCGATCCGACGATTCGTAACGGAGATATTTCGAATTTTCGGAAATCCTCGCCTCTAAACCCCCCTCCCCGTGGTCCGATTACAGCCGTTAACGAACTTGATCTTTTTTTTGACATAAAAGACTAAATACGTTGGAAACTATCAAAAAAAAATTTCCACCGCTAGAGCGGTAACAGACAAATATATATATATATATATATATATATATATATATATATATATATATATATAGATATATATATACAGTTTTGAACGGACCACATTTTCGTCATCTCCTAGTTAGGATCGACAGGCATTTAACGAAAAAGCGAAAATTCCGTCATGAGTACAACCTCAATTTTCCTTAAGGGAAATCTGCTAAAAGTATATATACACACTTTTCTGCTACCGCTCTAGCGGTCGCAATTTTTGTTTAATCGTAACCAAACTCAACATATAAGAGTTTAATGCAAATCTAAGGACCATGTTAGTTATTGACTGAAATCGAATAAATGGGGGGGGGGTGAGGAGGGGAGAACTTCGTAAAGCCATAATAACTCTGTTAATATAATCAGTCTTATTGCAAATTAAAACACCTATAAATATTGTTATATACATATTTTCTCTATCAAGAATATTAACCGAGATATATTGATTTTTTGTTTTTATACTTCAGTAAACCCCCACGCCGACTCAAGTCATATTGCCAATAAGCTGTTACACCATAAACCACATTATTCAAGCTTAAACACCGAATATTGCTTCCATAGAATGTTTACTGTGTGAGATACATGAAATAACTATTGTTATGTCGTCATCAATAAAGATTTTTCTGTCATGAATCAAAAATATCTATTTCTTCTATACCATACTCGATATCTAACTGTTCCATTCCAAACAAAGGATCTTATTGGTTAATGGGTGAAATCGGGAATGGAGTTGGGGGGGGGGTTAAGAGGGGATATTTAAAATTCAAAATATTGCTGTCATTATGAGTTGTGTCGTAAAATGTTATAGAACCAATTAAACAACATTGGAACAAATTAGTTGTTAAACAAATGATGCTCTACAATTGTTGCTATATACATTTTTTCGTAACTCAAGTAATAAGAGGGTTATTTCTACTTTTATGTTTTCAGCAACCAATAATCTCCGCGGATGGGCGTCTCCCTACAACCCTTTTACCCATTGTTTTTTTGTTTTTTTTACAAAGAAATAGAGAATGATATAAAAATTGTGTTTCACGTGGGAAATCTGCATAGTTTACGCAGCCTCTGCTTGTCAGACTTTTAGCAGATTTCCCTTAAGAGAAGTCAGCTATTGAGGTTGTACTCATGACGGAATATTCGACATTTTTCTTCAAATATCCATCGATCCTACCTAGTAGATGACGAAAATGAGGTCCCTTCAAAACTTTATATATATATATATATCTATATATATATAATTCTAGCGTCCGTGTGTATGTCACTGAACTCCTAGAAGGCTGGACCGATTTGATTGAATTTTTAAATACGCGTTCAGGTGACGCACCAGATGGTTTAGCGCCGCAGATCGACCCGGCAGATGGAGCAGGTCTCCGGTCGAAGGGCGAGGTTATTGGAAATGTAATGAAATGTTAATATGTTTATCTTATGTATGTCCTTAGAGTTTAAGTATGTCATTTAAATAAACATTTCATCTGCGAGAGGTTTTCACTTTCAGACATTGTTATTTATTGTCCAAATTTATTTTAATTTGATTTGAATGTTGCAATTATTTTCTTTTCTTTATTTATATTTATGTATTTGCATTATTATGTTTGAGGGTATTGATTTATTCCAATTATTGGCTACAACTGTTTGTTTTTAAGGATGTGTAGTGCGTATTCTACCAGATAATCATAGAACTAAAACGTCTTCTTTTCCTTCTCTCAGTTTTCCTTATCTTTTTGCGTACTAAATTTTTGGCGATATTTTATTTACTATTTGTTTTTTGGCAAACGTGGACATAACAAATGTTATTATTTGCGTTATTAAAAGAATATTATTAAATTTAATATCCTAAGCCCTTGATATATCATGCAGGACAACGTCTGCCGGGTTCGCATATATATATGCGGGGACACACACACACACACACACATATATATATATATATATATATTATATATATATATGTCTGTTTACCGCTCTAGTGTCGCAATTTATGTTTGATCGTTACCAAACTCGATATTTATTCGTTTTATTTAAAAAGAAAGATCAAGGTATTTAACGGATGAAATCGGGCCAGTAGGAGGGGGGTTTAGAGGGCAAGATTTTCAATATTCTAAATATCTCCGTTACTATTCGTCGGATCGAAAAATTGTATAGAATCAATCTTATTACAAATTAAATTTACTATAAATATTGTTATATACACTTATTCTCTGTCTTGAATATTAACAGAGATATTTGCATTTTTATTAAATCTGGGCGGCTAACGAAGTGATTTCCCGTCAAAAGCTAGTTTGGCCATTTCATTAACTGCTTGGCTCTAGTAAAATTTCTCTATTGTAAAACTTCACGTGGGAAATCTGCTTAGTTTACGCAGCCCCTGCGTGACGGACTTTTTTATTTATATAACGAATATACGGATATGCTCAAATAGCAAGACACCTAAATAAATGAATAACTATTAGTATTATGTCGTTCATCATAATGATGTGTAGAACGAATTGGATTTATTATTATTGGGAGGATTTAAATTTTTATTTTATATTTTTAGTGAAGAATTAATTAATTAAGCAGAGTTGGCATATTAGGGAAGAGTACTGACCGCACCAACGAATCAAAAAGATATAAAATAATTGGGCCAAAATAGCTCCTAGATGTAGTAATCTTGGTTTTAGGTTCTACTATATTATAGCAAAGAGCGATTATGTGATATAATTTATAATTACGACAGTATTAATCTATATATATAATGAGAAGCAGGCCTGCCTTGCTGTTTGCCATAAATCAGACCATTGTCTAAAGCTGAACATTTAACCTTTTCAATTTAATAATATATAGCAGTGTATCATAAATCGTTACCTCCTTGGCGAAGGTTAGGGAAGCAGTGTTAGGGGGGGGGGGTCCTAATGGTTCGCCGATAAGCCCATTCTATGCTTCGTTTAACACAACACAATCAGCAATTTTCTTCAGACCGAAGGCCCGTTGTATATTATTTCAAGGGACAATAAGTATTGTTAACTCACAACAATACTTCAAAATAGGTGTCATCACATCTTGTCCTTGGCTGAGATCGAAAACCGCTGCTATAACCGATAATCTTCTAATCAGGGGCATCATAAAAAACTAACGTGCCATCATCAGGTGCTAAACAACAAACAACAAAGAAACAAGCTTAAGCCAGTTAACGCAGAGAACAAAGAAACAACGTTAACGCAAATTATACAGCAGAAGGTACGATAATTGTTAATTTATAGTAACTTTTTCATAGGGTATATATGTGTTGTTAATGTTTAGAGTATTTATTCACTTTAAATATTTTAATTAATTGAACTATAATATATTCTTTTAATGTTTGACTTAGATTCTAGTAGTTTTAAGTTAGGACGTTTTCGTAAGACTGATTTTAGTATGAAATTCTATTTTGTTAAAATGTTTCAAAATGTAATTGTTGGATGCATAACTTGGCCTAAGCTTGTTTCTTTGTTGTTTGTTGGTTAGCACCTGATGATGGCACGTTAGTGCCGAAAGGCCTTGTGCATGAATAAATAAATTGGTGGGAAGACTTCGTGTGAGACCTGTTTCCCACAACTTGATCTTTATTTTTACATGAAACGTTTAAATATCGAGTTTGGTAACGATCAAACAAAAATTGCGACCGCTAGAGCGTTAACAGACAAATATATATATATAATTTTGAACGGACCTCATTTTCGTCATCTCCTGGGTAGGATCGATGGGCATTTGAAGTAATTTTTCGAATGTCACGTCATGAGTACGACCTCAATAGCTGATTTCCCCTAAGGGAAATCTGCTAAAAAATCAGGGGCAGCGAAAACTAAGATTTCCCACGTGCGTCACATATTTGCATTTATCTCAAAACTTAAAAGTGCAATGAAACCAATATTTGGTATTTAGGCTTCACATAAACTGTTTCATAATGTAACAGCAGTTTGTTAATATTACATGAGTAGGAGTGGAGGTTTACAAAAGGCCAAAAACTAAAATGTGCCAATATCTAGGTTAATAATAAAGATAGTTGAAGAACGTACATAACATCATTTATAGAACATTACATATGCAATAAAATTTATTCTATACAATTTTTCGCATTGCTGTGGAGGATTTTTTAATACTAGTTTTCATTGAAACTCATAAATATTATTTCAAAAAATTAACGAAACACGACGAAAAACGAGCACCAAATCAACAACAATATTTCTGAATCTGTGTTGTATGAACTTTTTGTATTAATGGTTTAGTTGCATGAGCTATTATTTCTCAATGCTGAACACTTTCAACGTTTTTTTTTTTCCTGAACGAGACTAATCGAGAAAATGTTCAGAATATAAATTGCTTATAATTCTGATTAGAATAGAATAAGAGTAATGTATTTATTTAGTAATTATGTGTGAATATCCAACGGGTTTACCTAGGGAAATGCAATTTGGTTAGATATGTTAGACAGGCGAGGATAAAGTTATATTGGAAATATTATTACAAAAGTTTCATTGAATTGGAAAGTCATTTTTTTTATTAAAAAAATAGCTATAAAACATAAATGTGAAGTAATATTGAGCTCTTCTGAACGCACTGACGAGACAGCTCCTGAAATTACTAACAGAAAAACTGAAATGAATAAAATGATAACAATCAACTGGGTACCAGGACATTCAGACATAAAAGAAAATATTTTGGCTGACAAACATGCAAAATTAGGGAATGGACTAGATGAATTACACACTGATCTTATTACAGCACGTGGCATTAAACATATAAAAGTAAACAGGTCAACATAACATTGAAATGGAATGGTGACAGACGCACACAAAACTACGAGAAATTAAAGACACTGCTCCTGAATGGCTGTCAAGTAATCGGGACACTAGAAGAGAAGAAGTAGTCCTTGCTCGTTTGAGGCACGGCCATTCACGGATAACACACCAACACCTCATGACTAGGACTGAAGGACGAATGAGAACACTGTATAATACACGATTATGCATCAAACAATTACTTACAGACTAATTATTAACAGAAACTTACTTACTAACCTTTCATAACTGCAACAAGGCAATAGCCCATACATCGATACAATAACGAATCTCCAAATATGTGAGTCCCTACAATAGATGACGAAAAAAGAATTTATACTGACAGCAGTAAGGATGAAACTCGCATCGATTCTGATATGTAGTTTATGAAAGAGATGAAACAATTTAAATTCAAAAAGACAGAATTGGCAAACTTTTAACGAACAATCAGGTAGAAAAAATTGTAATATTAAATAGTTTCTGTGAATAGATAACAAACAACCATCAGCGAAAATCAGCATTTACACTGACATCCACAACTCTTTACAATCTCTTCAAAATTATGCAATTCCTGACACTTAAACAAAAAATATCAGACGAGTACTTACAAAAATTTAAAAAAATAATTGACTCATCAAAGGGCATTCTTGAATTTTGGGAAATGATATCGCATATTTTTCAGGAAAATTACTCTCTAAAGACGACACAACTCCAGAATGCTATAACAAAATCACATTGGAAAAAAAAAAAAAAAATTGCACAAACATGATATCTGACTACGAAATACAAACACCTAAAATTATTTATTTCAGATATTAAAGAGTATTTAGGACAAAAATTAACATCAAAAAACGATTACATGACGTAGAACAATAAACTCTTACTTTGATTAGCCACTGTCCTTAAAGTAGATGTTAACAAATAGCATTTTAAAATATTAACATTACTATTGTTTTTAATGTGTCACAACACACTTTCCGAAGAATCTCAAAACTCGCTAAATCTAATTTAATTGACTTTGAGATAAGGGAATTGATAAGTAAATAAGCATTGCAGGATAGTTTTGCAATGTATTTAAACTTAAAATTGTTCAGAGAGGAGAGAGAGAGAGAGAGAGAGAGAGAGAGTGAGAGAGAGAGAGAGAGAGAGAGAGAGAGAGAGAGAGAGAGAGAGAGAGAGAGAGAGAGAGAGAGAGAGAGAGAGAGTGAGAGAGAGAGAGAGAAGCTATATTATTGATAAGGGGCTGCCTCGGGGTGTGTTATCACTGGCTAATAGAATAGCAACCCTCCCCCCCCCACTCTCTCTCTCTTCATCAGATCAACCTAAATGATGTATTAGCATAGTTAGCATCTATCCAACAAGTCTCTTTACACATATCAGCCCAGCTTATATACAGCCCACCTATTTACATATACACACACATACCCCCCCCCCCTCCTTCTCAAATTATACACTACAGCGATTTTCAAATCACTGAAGAATTAATTACAATCGAAACACATCTGTATCAATCAAAGAATATTTTCCACGTGCAGAAAATATGCACATTTTCTACAAATAATACCATTAATCATATTAAGGTCGAAATGAAAATCATGAATTCAACACGTTTATAAGTGGTTAATAAAATAATAGTTTTATTAAATCTATTTGCATATTGACAGTTTTGAAGTGCCCATCACCTATTTACATTCGTTGAAACCAGACTGGTGAGTTATGCAATTTTGTTTTCTATTTTTTATTATGTGAATATTATCTTTAATTTTTTCTTTTATATTATTCCGTTCTTTATTAATTACTTGATAGTTTTAAAAGTTATTATTTAGTGGAATAAAATATAAAATAATAGCATAAATTCTAAGTATAACGTTTATGAAAAAGTAACACCTTCAATGAAACCTAATTTTTATTTATTATGTCGAAAATGGTTGTTTGATCTATTTCATACTCGATATTAACCTTGTTTTGCATTTTGATTTTGGCTGGATTCGGACCTAATTGTTGTTCGATACATTCTTTAGTAACTCAAATATTAATTTAGTTAGTCAATTAATTGAGTTTCAGCCTTTAGTAAACGCTGTCTTGAACTCACCATATTTTTACTTAGTAATTGAAAGTATACGGCGAAAAGAGATAGCTAGCTCGTAATACCAGCAGGTGGAAAATTTGCTTAGTTAACTCAGCCCCTGCGTGACAGAAATCTCTTTTAGCAGATTTCCCTTAAGGGAAATCAGCTATTGAGGTTGTACACATGACGGAATTTTCGACATTTTTCTTCAAATGTCCATCGATCCTACCTAGTAGATGACGAAAATGAGGTCCGTTCAAAACTGTATATATAAATATATATATATATATATATATATATATATATATATATATTTGTCTGTTACCGCTCTAGCGGTCGCAATTTTTGTTTAATCCTTACCAAACTTCATATTTAAGCGTTTTATGTAAAAAAAAAAGATCAAGTTCGTTAACGGCTGAAATCGGACCAGTGGGAGGGGGGGTTTAGAGGGGAGGATTTTCGAAAATTCGAAATATCTCCGTTATTCCGGACTGAAAACTTATACAGAATCAATCTTATTAAAAATTAAATTTACTATAAATATTGTTATATACATTTATTCTCTATCTTGAATATTAACCGAGATATTTGCATTTTTCAGTTTTCACCAAACCGCCACTTCTACTCATGTTACGTAAACAATACTCTGATACATAATAAATCACATTATTGGAAGTTTAAATACCAAAAATTGTATTCAAGAGACCTTTATTATACGAGATACATACAAATATGTCCTGGGCCCCCCCCCATCCTAAAGTTTTGGACTACTAAAATTTTATTGATTGAGATAACAATTATTCTGACTCATTATTAATTACAATACTAGATATAGTAAATAGTTCTCAATAAAATTAATGTGTTATATTCTGATATATTTCAGTAATTGTTTTTCTTTCCGGTGTGAGGCGGGACCCGTTTGTTTACATTTCTAACCTAACGCTTCCTGTCGGCAGGCTATTGAAATTGGATGAAACATTTCTTATTTCCGTTTGTATTTATTCACGGCGTTGTGTTAGCAGTATGTATATTTATCTATTACTAAACTTCACGAGGGAAATCTGCTTAGTTTACGCAGCCCCTGCGTGACGGACTTTTTTTATAAGGGAAGATGGTAGAATTTTAGAATCAACGGAAATGATTTTAAGACACATTCTGTTTCACCGCCCTATCCGATGCGATACCCCGTCTTTCAGTAAAGCTCGGGCTTAGGAGTTATCAGTTCCTTTTTAGTATGATCTCTCGTCTTTGAGAGTAACCTCTAAGACAGTCGGATAGCTAATAAGATAAAGCATCTCCTATGAAAGCCTGCCAGACTTCCTCTTTTCCTCTTGATTCAAGGTGCTTTTCCTCAGGGGAAACACTTTCTATCAACAGAACCCATCAAGAATCCCAACGGTCTGGAAATAATTAAGGCTTATTGTTCAACATTGATTACTCCTGGAGAAAAGGTAACAGTCAGCTAAGAGCTTTTACCCACGGTTAAATTAACAATATGGAGAGTGAACCCGAAGTAAAGGTTTTCAGTCGGGAAAATTTAGCAAATTTCCCAGAGGCTAAACCAACTCATTTTCTTTTCTCTATTCATCCCTTAATAACAACCATTTCTAAAAAGAAAGTAAAATTTGAGCCAGACATTATATCTATATTTTGCCGGGCATTGGTAATATGGATTTACATTAGTAGGAGTTGAGCGTTACTTGATTCCAAATCTCGTGAGAACGAATAACTCCTGAAATATTCCAGATAGCACAGAATATTAGGAGGAACAATTGTAGCAAGTTATATAATAAACAAGATTGTTTGAATTTATTTATTTATTTTTAAATGCGACGTACTATACACGGAAACTATTACTATTTTACTTTTCAACGCTGCTCTAAAATTCTACTCCCACTAACAGAAACCCCCATAAAACACATGATCTTAATATTTACGAACTGCATTTGAGTATTTTGTTAGGTAGAAATTAATTAAAATTTCGTCACGCAGGGGCTGCGTAAACTAAGCAGATTTCCCACGTGAAGTTATAAATTAGAGAAATCTCCATTCGAGAGCCCAACAGTTACGAAAACGGCCGAACTTGATTTTAGCGGGAAACTTGCTCGTCCGTTATCGGCCCAGTTTTCATAAAAATGCAAATATCTCGGTTAATATTCAAGAGAGAGAATAAATGTATATAACAATATGTATAGTAAATTTAATTTGCAATAAGATTGGTTCTATAGACTTTTTCGATCCGACGTCTGGTCACGGAGATATTTCGAATTTTCGAAAATCCCCACTCTAAACCCCCCCCCGCCCACTTGTCCGTTTTCAGCCATTAACGAACTTGATCTGTCTTTTTACATAAAACGTTTAAATATCGAGTTTGGTAACGATCAAACAATAATTGCGACGGCTAGAGCATTAACAGACACACACACACACACACACACACACACACACACACACACACACACACACACACATATATATATATATATATATATATATATATATATATATATATATATATATATAAATATATATAATTTTAAAAGGACCTCATTTTCGTCATTTCCTGGGTAGGATCGATGGACATTTGAGGGAATATTTCGAAAATCGCGTCATGAGTCCGAGCCCAATAGCTAATTCCCTTAAGGGAGATCTGCTAAAAAACAAGAGCTTTAACAGCCAAACTTCACTCACACAAGTATAACCCGAAATTGAAAGATTTCCTTGTAGAAGCTTTAAACGAAATCACCCATTGAGATAGCAGTTTTCGAATAATGTCATGTACTGTAACATTTATACAAAATAGGTATACATCTATAGAAACAAACACTTTTTGGCACCTATTGCTCATATTTGGGAAGGTGTGAAAAAGTTAGATCACGAGTCCACAAGATGATTTATGCAACAAATGTTAGAGGAACTATCTGAGAATCGAATGGTGTAATGTACGCAGTCGGGAAATTTCAGTCGTATGATCAAGAGAAGAGTTTCTAGGGAAAACCTTGAGATGATCCCCCTCTCCGGCCTCGAAACCCTTTCTTACTTTCCGACAATTTCAATCATATTGTACACAAATACTTATTTCATCCTGTTAGTGTATTAAATATCGGTACTTCGTTTATATAAGTGGACCGAGTTTGAAATCAATTTTTTTTGGTATTATTTTATTATTCAATTTTACGTTTATAATGGTACACATAAATATTTACATATGTGTAATACATTCATTTAGTTTCAACTGCTCATTTAATACTTTTCTTTAGATGTTATTAAAATGAATTTTATTTTTTGCGTAGTTAAAAAAATATTATTGAGCTCTAATTATTCATTTATTATTTTTTTTATATAGAATATAGAATTTATATTATTTCTTTTTATATGGACATTAGATTTTGAATTCAAATTAAAACCAACTTCTTATTAAATACAATTTGTCGGAAACCGAACGCATAAAGGGACGCGGGGCGTATTAAACCGTAATTATTTAGTTAGACGAAGAAAAACGAACTCCTCAATGAAACGTTTTGAGGTAAGAAAGTTCGAAACACAGGGGCTGCATAAACTAAGTCGATTTCTCACACGTGCCACGAATCTTCACTTATCTCAAAAATTAAAAGTTCAATGAGAACAGTATTTGGTATTTAAGCTTCAAAATATATCTGCTTATTGTTAATATGACATGTGTAGGAGGAGTAGATTTACTGATGTCCGAAAACTATAAAATGCGAATATCTCGGCAAATAATCAAGATACTGAAAAAGCGTCTTGATTATTAACCGAAATATTTACATTTTTTTTTTAGTTTTCGACCTTTAGTAAACCACAATTCCTATCCCTGTCATATTAACAGTAATCTGATATAATGAACCATTTTTTTCAGCCTTCAGTAAACCACATTTTTGCTCATAGAGATTTTTCTTTGTCATAGACAATATATAGCGAGAACGCGAGAAATCTGTTATGTTTGCGCAGCTCCTGCGTGACGAACCTAACGATCTCTGAAAATAACAGAACTGTTGTACTCAATGAGATTTAATTTAAGAGGAAGAGCTTAGCTCAGCCCCAGGACTAGATCCCAAACAAATAAACCATTCTCCACGTGCTGAAAGGGCAAATATGAAGTTTTAATTTAATTCATGAATATTAAATAAAGCAATAATTCAAAGAAAGGAAAATTAATTATAAAAGTAATTCAACGTAAACAACGGTTGATGTGATGAAAAAAAAAATGTTATCTAGGCTCAAGGAATATATTTTTAGTAGTTGGTTTCCAAATTTTATAAATTATATTATTTTCAAACAAAATCTAACCTTCTTCACTTGTAAAGAATACATTTCTATCGAGTATAATAGATCCCTAGCAATCTGTTTTTATTTCTAGCTGATTTGTCTTAGGAAAATCAGCTATTGAGGTGAAACAAATGACAAGATTTTCAGAAAATTACCTGAAATGGCTATCCTACCTATGAGTTTAAAAAAAATGCGATCCATTCACACACACACACACACACTCATATATATATATATATATATATATATATATATATATATATATTTATATATATGGTGTTGTCATTTTTTTTTTGGAGTTTTGGTCATTGTTGGTGAGAAAATCTTAGTTTATGCAGATATTTCGATATTATAACATAATATAATCTATAAGTTGTTTAAATATAATATAAGAATATAAGTTGTTAAAGCTATCTTCATGATAAGTGAGATTTTACTTTGTCATAGATAATATATAGCGAGAACGTGAGAAATCTGTTATGTTTGCGCAGGTCCTGCATGACGAACATAACAATATTTATAATTTAATATAACATAGCAATAATTATAATAGTACATAACAATAACTGTTGTAAAATAATATGAGTGACAATAACATAATAGTCTTAACACAACATGAAGATTGCTTTAACAACTTATAGCAATAATTGTTAAAACACATAAAAATAGTTCTATCATGATATAACAACTACAGTACAACAATTATAATATAGTTCAACAAACAAAGACAATAGACTATAGATATACAAAACATACAAAAGGTTGTGACCCTGCTGTGTAAACAAAACAAAGAAGGTTACTATAACCCTAGTCCTAGTGCAATAACCATGTCTAATAGTTTATAGGTATTTTTAGTCTTGGTAAGTAATAATAAGAAAAAAACACCCTTTTACAATAATGTGTAATAACAATGTGCAATATTATAAAGTAGTAGCTGTAATTTTACAGCCCTGAAGAAGAGAAAATAAATATTCTCGAAATATCGGCATAAACTAAGATTTTTTCACCAACAATGACCAAAACTCCAAAAAGAATAACAACACCATATATAAATATAACCTGGTCGAAAACATCAACACAATTATATATATTTATATATATATATATATATATGTATATGAATATATATATTCTTACCTGTTACCGCGGATGGCGGATGTAAGTAAAGTTTGGTTGTTTCCAAACTCGTATAAAGGTATATGCGAATCCTGTAAAACTAAAGATCAAGTTAGCTAACAGCTGAAATAGTACAAGGAGGAGGGGATTTAAAAAATTGAAAATTACTCATATTTCCTTTACTATGAATCGTTTCGAAAAATTGTATGTTTCAAATTGTGCTGCAATCGTAATTTTCAGTAAATATTACTCTATACAAGTTTTCTTTATCTCGAATATTAACAACAATTTTTATATTCTATAAGACTAGTAACCACACTAATCTAAAAAACGAATATATTAGGAAAGCCTTATTCCAAGCTTAAATACCGAATATGGATTTTAAATGACTTTGGTAAATGAGATACATGAAAATACGTTGTGAAATGTCGTCAACAAATGGGATTTTATATCATGGCTTGACAATATTATATCATGGATTGACAATATTATATCATGGCTTGACAATATTATATCATGGCTTGACAATATTTGATCAATACCAAGCTCGATTTAACATTTACATTCTGCACATAAGATCTAATTCGTTAATGACTTCTATGGCTTTTAAAAGTAGACTTCCAGGATCCTTATCAACATTATAGCAAAGGTAATAAGGTAGGATTGACGGATATTTGAGGAATGCTTTTGAAAATCGCGCCTGGAGTACAAACTGCTGATTTCCCATAAGGCAAATCAGCTAAAATGTAAAGAACCACTTGGTTTAGCAGATTTCCGCCAAGGGGAATCAGCTACTGAGGTCGTACTCATGACGCGATTTTTGATATTTCTCTTCAAATGTCCATCGATCCTCCCCAGGAGATGATGATAATGAGGTCTGTTCAAAATTGTGTATATATATATATATATATATATATATATATATATATATATATATATATATATATATATATATATGAAGGGTCAGGGGGAAAAAAAAGTGGAAGTGACCAAAAAATGATTTCGAGAAAAATGAAAAAACAAAATTTCATTTCTATTAACTCCTTTTGTAATATAATCATACCTTTTTTTTAGTGAATCAATTCCTAAAAGATATTAGTAATCAATATATGCAGTACCATGTAGGTCCTAGGTGAAATGATGAAGGTGAAAAAAAAACTTAATGAACAACTTATATTTCACTGAAAATGAACAAAACATTTTATGAAAATTTATTCATCTGGGTAATCCAGGTATACATCTTCGCTGTCATCGTGAACAGCTGCTGGATTTATGATGGGCAAATTCTCAAAGATCGCCTCGCAGCAGGGTTAACCAACAGTTTTTTTAGTTGTTGCAAGTCGTTGAACTTTGTTTGATAAATCGGCAATGGTCCATCATACAGGTTAGTTAAAGGTGGTCTACGTGGAGCAGGACGTTTTCTTGCGTTTTCCCCCTTTTTGGTGGTTTCCAAAAGAATTTCAGCGTCAATGTAACAACCAGAAAAAGTGTTTCGGTGAAAAATTTTTGAAGGATGTTCATTCATGACCTTTAAACAACGCACGGGCCTAGTGGGAAAGGGACAATTTTTCAAGTACATAGGATTCAAGAATTCTGTCCATGTCTTGGAAAAGTTCTTGCTGGCAGTTGATCAAAGCAAAGGGCGACGGCCTCTCTCTGCTATTTCTTATAACATCCCTCCATTCATCGGGCAACTCAACCTAAGTCTGCTGGTTGATGTAACTCATGTTTTTATCACATTCAAGGTATGAATGCCCTCGAATGGGAAAATATACTTCAACACTGTCGAAACAATGCTTCTCAGTCACTAAATGATGAAGGTAACGAATTAGGGTATAATTTTTATTCTGCCTCGCACAGGAATCGCAAAATATCGCGTGTGACATTCATCTATTTTCCCCTTACCCCGAATCTTTTCATGCACATTTCGGTCGATTCTCATCATTTTCCCCCCTCATTGTTCTACCAGATGATATTACTCCTTCAAAGCCCCTTGATTGCGCTAATATCTTAAAATCGACGAAAAAGTGACTTTCATCTTTTTTCCCCCTGGCCCTTCATATATATATATATATGTGTGTGTGTGTGTGTGTTGTGTGTGTGTGTGTGTGTGTGTGTGTGTGTGCGCGCGCGTGTGTCTGTTACCGCTCTAGCGGTCGAAATTATTCTTTGATCGTTACCAAACTCTGCTACTATACGTCGAATTGAAAAAGTCTCTTATTGCAAATTGAACGTACTATAAATATTGTTATGTACATTTATTCTCTATCTTGAATATTATCCGAGATATTTGCATTTTTTAGCTCTCGGCAAAACCCCCACTTCCCTTCATGTCATATAAATAGTACTTGGTTATGTAATTAACCACATTATTCCCTTAAATACCTAATATTGCTTTCAAGAGACCTTTATTATAAGTGACGCATATGCTAATATGTCCTGGTGACCCCCCATCTTAAGCTTTTGACTATTTAAATTTGATTGATTGAGATAAAAATTATTCCTGATTCATTATAAAATACAGTACTAGATTTCAATCATACGTTATACTGTGATATATCTCATTAATTATTTTTCTTTTCGATAAGAATTCTGTAGAACTATTTGTTTACATTTCAGAAGCTTCCTTATTATCGTTTGTATTTATTCACTTCATATTCACGGTGGTGTTGTGTCACCAGTATGTAGATTTACCTATTGTGCGGGAAATCTGCTTAGTCTACTTAGCTTCTGCGTCCCAACTTCTTGACACAAAATAGAAAACAAAAAATGTTTCTTCTTTCAGAATGATTCAGTATAATTGAGAAATATTTGTATATGTTTTAATAGAAAGAGTGTTGTTTGCAAGTTAAATTCTATACACAGGAGGAATGGGGATTACTTTCATGTCAATATTATCAATAACATAGATATACTAGGAAAAGCGAAAATAATAAATTACCTTTTCAATATTATTTCCATTACGAAATTCTCATTTAATAGCAGGCAAATTATGATTCCCTTATATTAAATGAGATTCCCAGAACATAATGTGAACTTATATTTGTATTAATGGTATGCTAATGGAATAGTTCGTTATATAGTAAATATGAATATTTATTTCAATATGGCTATTCTCAGTGTACATTTGTTAATATTCGCCCACTTCATGCATGGCTTGTATAATAAGGGAATCTGTACAGAAACGATATTATTGGCATGTGATAGAAATGAAGGGAATTCTGTGCTTTTATGTTAATCTAATAATCATATTTCACCTTGTTTATTTCAACGACGGCTAACACAGCCTGATTATATCCAGATTCCAGTCGCCAGTTAAAACTGCTCTGGAATTACAACACACTTGCCAATAGACTTTTATTTCATTTTAGTAGATTTCTCTCGAAAAATGATGTTGATATTATCGAAAAAGTCTGTAGTACCAATTTGGTTACAAATTTAATGTTCTATAAATTTTGTTATACATATTTTTCACTATCTAGATTTCTAACCAAGATATATGATTTTTTTTAGTTTTCACGACTCAGCAAACCCCCCAATTCTAAACATGTCATACTAACATTAATATTCTGAATCACTTTGTTTGAATCATAAATACGACATATGGTACTCATTGAAGTCTTATTTTATGAGATGAATGCATTTACGTTATGTGGTGACGTCATCAATTATGATTTAACTTCTTTACTCGAAAATGTATATTGATAATTTGTGGTTGCAACAGCCAGTATAATAAATGCACCAGCCGAGTACAGTTGGCATTGTGCTATAGATGCGAAGTCACCACCTTCATTATCTAGAGTTGCACTGAGTTGGTTGTCCGTTAAGTAAGTAAGTTTTATACATCTGTTGTCCGTATTAGATTGTTTACATTTTAGTCTGTGACTTTTTCCTACATTAGTCAAACGAAAGGTGATTATGGCTTGTGTCCAGGTAAATTGTTTTCGTGTAGTAGGTCGTATCCGTATTAGGTTGTTTACTCTTTTAATGCGTTCAATCAATTTTGTACTTTAATCTAGTACAGGGAGTAGTGTTTCCCAAAAGTGTGTCCCTCACTTTTTCAAACGTTAAATTGGGAGAAGTTAACGAATGTTTCAATACTGCCTGAGGCTGGGAAAATGATAGTCTTTCAAAAATGTTATCAAACCAGGTGGGCTTTAATTTATTAATTTCGTACAGTGCCTCCAAAAATTCTAGGATTGAATGAGGGTCGCTAATCGTCAAAGTGGGTACGTACGGTATATAACAAAAACAAAGTTAAAAAGTTTGCACCATGGTGAAATAATGGGCTATCAAATCTTAGGAAGGAAACAAATAGGCTACGTAAATTATTCCAAAAATCTCATTTAAGCGCTATTCAAGACACGAAAGAAGATTCGTATGTATTGATAAAAAACACGAATATATGAAATAAATTAGATCTGAAAAATTTCAATCATGGAAGGAATATTGTTCCTCCATAGACATACATAAACCATGGACATGGGATTATAAAATTGCAGCTAACAAATCAAAATATCCATTGAATTTTGAAACTATAAAGAAATCTGACGGCACATATACCAAAACCCTCAAGGATACATTAGAATATATAATTAATAATATTGTGGTCGAAGATAATCGATCCACAGATAACATTAACAGAGAAATTCAAATGAAACAAACACATTTATTAAATACTGAAGATGACATTTCGTTGAAAGAAAAGAATTTTTGACAAAATAAATAATCTTAACAAAAACACATCACCCAGTAAAGACGGAATAACTACTCAAATTATCGAAAAACTGTAGCCCAAGATTATGAGGAATTCATTACAACAATGTACTGGGCGAGTTTCCAATATTCTATATTTCCAAAAATATGGAAGACGTCAAAAATTAGTTTGCTAAGAAAACAATGAAAACAAAAAAATGACATTGCTTCTTTAAAGCCAATGAGCCTAATAAACACAGGAGGAAAAATATTAGAAACAATTATAAATAATCGACTTTTGCATAATTTGTACACAAACAATTTGATGAGCGAGCATCAATTTGGATTCACTCCCCAAAAAAGTCCTATAGAAGCTATAAATAATACAGTAAATTTTATAAAAGCATTTCAAGAAAAATTATCCACGGGGCATTCCATCACGCCTGGGCCTAAATTCATTAGGACAAAAAATTCATTAATGTCCAGAAAATATTTTTTATTTGGTAGTCACAATGATGCGACTCTTTTAATGCGTAGGTCTGGTATAGTTGGTTGTGTGCGAGTTCTGATTTAGTGCCCGATTATATGGGCAATAAATCACAGCTGATATTACGTAATTGAAATAGGATCTGGATCTATGTTCGTCGTCGCTTCGGCTGATGGTATTCGTACGTATGTCCGTCAGTTGGCGTCTTTCGTTTTTTAAGTAGTTGTAGTGGTCTAAATATTGTGCCTGAGCTGGTGTTGAGCTGTTCGTTTATAATGTTTACTAATATGTCTAATCTCCGCCATTTTGTTTGCCTGTATAGGAGTTTCATACTGTCGGCTATATTTGTAGGATCGTTCAAATGGTTTTCGAACTTAGTATATTTGATATATTCAATTTCAATTTATTTATTAATGGACACCACATCGAAGGTGATTGGCCCTTTCAAAAGTAATAACAGGTAACAATAGCAAAAAAACATACCTTAACAGCAAGTAACAATAATAAATACCTTAACAACAAATAATAACAAAAAATATCTTAACAGCAAGTAACAATAATAAATACCTTAGAAACAAGTAATAATAACAAATTCCTTAGCAAAAAGTAATAATAACAAATACATTAACAACAAGGGACAATAATAAATACCTAAACAACAAGTAATAATAACATATACCTTAGCAACAAGTAATAGTAGCACATAACTTAGCAGTAATACTAATAATAACAAGTACCAAAAAAAAAAAAAAAAAAAAATACATATACAGTTGGTGGATGATTAATGCATGTTAAATGTTATCATATATTTCAATTTTGTGTAAGTATGAGAATATATTGTTAATGTGTGGGCTGCCTTCCGTCAATAGTTCTTGTAAGTCGTAGGGGAAGTCCTGGTGTTGTCGTTTTCGGCATTCTGTCAGTATATGTCTTATCGTCAAGGGAATGTTACAAGTTGAGCAAGTAGGTCTGTCAGTCTTTGTCATTATTATTTGATATATTACTTAATAGAGATTCAACAGTTTAATTGAACACACAAGTTAATAGTTTACGCAGCCCCTGCGTACGGACTTTCATTATTTTTACCGATGAGCAGACGGCCCCATTTTCATTACATTTAAGTTAAGATGACATTTAATTGATGATTTCAATGGCCTTAAATCAACCTACATTCTCCCAATAGGAATTCCATACTTCAAAAGTAAAACTCTATAAAGACTGTTTAGAGGACATCTTTCATGGAAATAAAATGATCATTTTATATAAATAAAAGGGTGCTTCAGTTGGTCCAATCTTTATTTTTCGAAGGGAAAGTATTTTTGGTGTTGCTATGGGGTTTTAATGTCTAGAGAATAAATAGAATAAAGTGAGTCACGCAAGGATTGCGTAAACTAATACGATTTTCCTAATGTTGGTAAGAAATGATACTTCTCTACTCTCCAAATATTCTCTACTTCTAAATAAATATCCGATGAGAAAAATTGGGGGTTTACTGAAGGCTGAAAAGAAGAAAGTATGATTCTTTCGCTTGATATTTCAGTTATGAAGAAATGTACAGGACAACAATTGTAGGGGTTCAATAATTTAACAAGATTGATTTCATATCTGACATCGGCTGAGGGGAAAGAAAAAAATATACATACAGGCAACAAACACTTTGGTGAATGCTCAGTAAATGTACAAGTTAATAATCCCTACAACGGAAAGCGGCCGAATTGCCTCGTAGCGCTGCATAAATAGACCGGAAAGACAAACAATGAAATATATCTGAATATAACATATTAATTTTATTGAAAACAATTTTCTAAAACTAGTGCTATAATTTGTAACGAATCAGAATCACTTTTATCTCAATCACTCAAATTTTAGTAATCCCAAAAGAAAAGAAGGGGGGGGGGTCAACAGAACCTATTTGCATATATCTCATAAAGTAAATGTTCAATGAAAACAATATTTAGTATTTAGACTTCAATTAATGTGGTTTATTATATAACAGAGCATTGTTCATGTAACAGAATTAAAAGTGGGGGTTTACGGAAAGCTGAAAAGTGAAAATTCAAATATCTCAGTTAATATTCAAGTTAGAGAATAAATTGAGGCGCTTGCCAGCGGTACTCAACCATCAGCCAATGATGACGGTCTCCACCGAGAGGTATGGCAATAGAGAATAAATGTATATAAAACATTAATAGTGCATTCCATTTGCAATAAGATTGATTTCATAAACTTTTTCGATCCGACTTATTGTAATGGAGATATTTCGAATTTTCAAAATTCTCTCCCTCTAAACCATCACCCTTATCCAATTTCACCCGATAACGAACTTGATCTTTCTGTTTACAAAAAACGACTAAATATCGAGTTTGGTAATGATCAAACAAAAATTGCGACCGCTAGACCGGAAACAGACAAATATATATATATATATATATATATATATATATATATATATATATATACAGTTTTGAACGGACCTCATTTTCGTCATCTACTAGGTAGGATCGATTGACATTTGATGAACAATTCCGATAATTCCGTCATGAGTACGACCTCAATAGCTTATTTCCCTTAAGGGAAATCTGCTAAAACACATACCGACAAACTGCAGCCAATGAAAAAACCTTCACATCACCTACGATATGACAGAATTATTAACTGACAGCAGCCAATATATTATATCTAAAGCTCATACACATTTACAAAAACATATAGTCTTAAATGGAATTGGTCTACTGCAAACCTAAAAAGATTTAAAGGGGTTAACTTTAATTATATTCATTTAAACAAGACACGTATATGAGGAACAATCAGATATTTAAGAAATATTTTCCATAATATAAAAATAAAGTACAACAAAGGTGTACATGAAGGAGTAAATATATTATTCTAATTATGCCAATCACCATCACTTTGGGGCACAAAACAAATATATAAAATAAAAACATATTATCAGAGATATTTTTAATTTTGGAATCTCCCACTTAAACACCCACCATTCTTAGTCCCATTTCATCCAATAACAAATATGGACTATTAGTCTTCTTATTGTGGACTATTATATGTTCTTCATAGTTTCATGGCAAGGGTCAATAAAAAAAAAAAACATTTTTTCCGCACAAACCTGATTCATATGTGTTCTACATATTTCCTGGCTTATAAACCACCTCTTCAGGAGTAACCCCTTTTCAAAAATGATAACAATAATTTAAAAATGACTATTAGGGTATGGAATCGGTAAAATATACATTTTCGAGTCAAAACCAGAAAATCTGTCAAAGATGTCATCGCACTACGTATCTGGATGTGTCTCACATAGTGAATGTTTAATGAAGATAATATGATATAGTAGCTTATTGTTAATATGACAGTAATAGGGGTGATGGAAGTTATTTACTGAAGGCTGAAAACCATTAAATTCCAAATATTTTGGTTAATATTCGTGATAAAGAAAGCGTGCGTATAACAACATTCATAGGAAATAAAATTTAAAATATGATTGGCCCTATACAATTTTTCGATTCGACGCATATCTTGAAATTTCCCCGTCTAACCCCCCCCCCTCCTAGTTCGCTTCAGAAACTTATATATCGCTTTCAGTGATGATCAAAAAAAAATTGCGACCACTAGTGCATTAACAGATATATATAATTTTGATCGGACCGTATCTAGGATATCTTTCGGGTAGCATCTACGGTCTTTTGAAGAAATTGTTCGAAAACCATGACTTCAACCGCAAAAGCTGATTTCCCTAAAAGAAAAGAAGCTGAAAAAGATAATTGAAGGGGTTCACAGGAAAAACGTCTGACAGGCCCTATCAAGCTCCATGGGGGTTGAAATTGAGATATGTCAGCATGCTCGCCTAACAGGCTCAATGACCTACAATTTCACCCCTTGGAGTTTTTAGCAAATTTGCCTTAAGATATTGGATATTACATAGCATTGTTGTTAGATAAAACATACTGGGGAAAAATATGGGTAGGATCGATGGTCATTTGTGGCCATTTTTTGAAAATTTTGAAATGGGCACCACACCAGTAGCTGATTTATTCTGGGAGAAATCTGCTAAAATAAAATTGGTACCAGCTCACTAAACAATGTGTATAATTATTTCAAGTAATTACCAAAAGAAGTGGAAAATTCTTTGAAAAGCTGGAACCCATTTACTTGTTTTTCCAAAAGCCGTCACCGACAGGCAAGAGAGGTAGCAAATAAATAAACCAGCACGTGTGTTTAGAGAGAGAGGTGAGGATTAGAAGGAAGAGAGAGATAGAGAGGAAAGAGAGAAATGCTGGCAGAGAGAGATAGGCCGCTAATCCCAGAATTAAGAATTACCTCAGTTGTATCGCAGCAACCTCACACGGTAACCTCACAATAGCACACATACAACACTCCCGTCTCTCTCTCTCTTGCCTCATTTTACTCATCACTACTTTTAGAGAGAATTTTCTCAAGAAACCATTTCGTCCGAGGCATACAAATGACAAATCGTCACGATCTATATGAGTCCCATGTAACAATGCCAGTTTGAATTTAATGAATTTATATTATATGAATTTTTATGGCAAAGTAAGTTGGTCATACAGTCGTAACCCTGTATATATAGTTGTTGTGCTTTTAACATCAGCTGTTAGAAAAAAAAAACAGCTGTGGAGGTAAAACCTCATCAGGGGGCGATTTTCGAAAAACTTCTTAAAATATCCACCAATCCTACCTAGTAGATGACAGAAATGAAGTCCGTTCAAAATGATATATATATATATATATATATATATATATATATATATATATATATATATATATATATGTCTGTTAACGCTCTAGTGGTCGCAATATTTGATTAATCGTTACCAAACTCGACATTTAAACGTAAAGTAAACTTATTTAAAACAGAAAAAAAAACGTTAAACAAACGTAGGTTTCAATGATGAATTAAATAATTAAATAAACAGTAGAGGAGCTTTAAATAATTCATACATTTATACACTTCGGTATAGTTATTTAATTGTTTATTGTATTTATAAAATATAATGTTCTCCTAAACAGGCAAATTGTCTTTTCGGCGTTTTATTTCCGTTTTAAGTTCTTTTTTTTTGTTCCGTTAGTAGTCTACAGTCATAGGGCAAGT
This sequence comes from Riptortus pedestris, assembly GCA_019009955.1. Lineage (NCBI taxonomy): Eukaryota > Metazoa > Arthropoda > Insecta > Hemiptera > Alydidae > Riptortus > Riptortus pedestris. The sequence continues at coordinate 19,244,284 of CM032228.1, forward strand.
GTCTTTAAGCCAGTAGTAATATCACAAATTATATATATATATATATATATATATATATATATATATATATATATATATATATATATATATCTGTTTACGCTCTAGCGGTTGAAATTTTTGTCTTATCAAGTTTGGTAACGACGTGACATACACCCGTGTTGTGTAAAAAGAAAGATCAAGTGCGTTCTCGGCTTAAATCGGACCATTGGGGGGAGGGGGGGGGGGTTAGAGGAGGAGAATTTTGAAAATTTGAAATAGATAGAGACTCTAGATAGAGTCGATGGACATATGTGGACTTTGTTTGAAAACCGGGACATAAGTACTAAATAGCTGATTTCCCTTAAACGGAAATAGATATATCTATAGGTTCACAGAAAAAACCTTTGATTGGCCCTCTCTAGGTGCGTGGGTGCCGACATTGTGCTTCTGGAATTGGCTTGTTCATTTAAGTATATATATATATATATATATATATATATATATATATATATATATAAAATTGTAATCTCTCTCTACCATGATTTTTTTTCGAATTTTTTGGATACCATGATACGATATCTGCAATTTGTGGCATTATTTTCCGTTTGTTTGTTACCTGTTCACGCTGCAGAACCAAATTTTATAAAATTTAGTACGTATATTGCTACTAGCCCAATTTAGACTTAAGACTAAATTAATATTCTCACAGACAAATAGAAGTGGGGGCTATAAGGTAGGTCTGAAAAGAAAAATGCAGACATGTACATAACAGAAGTGGTTTATTTTCTTATTTTAATTAACTTTTGCTATATACGCTTCAGTCGTATACCGAAGAATTAACAAGATATAGGGTAAAAACCATAGCGAGTGTCAACAATTTTAAAGGGCTTAAGATTTTCAAAATTTGAAATATCTCCGTTATTATGAGTCGAATAGAAAAATTGTACAACGTTGTAATAACGTTCATTAATGTTGTTACATACATTTAATCTCTAACTTCAACATTCACTGAGATATATGCATTTTTTAATTTTCAGCCTTCAGTAAACCCCCACTCCTATTAATGTCACATACACAATACTCCTTTAGGGAAATCTGCTAAAATACGGAGTTTGGTTTAACCGAGTTGACCGTCTCTTAAGCCCTTTAAAATTGTTGACACCCGCTATGGTTTTTTCTCTATATCTTGTTAATTCTTCGTTATACGACTGAAGCGTATATAGCAAACGTTAATTAAAATAAGAAAATAAACCACTTCTGTTATGTACATGTCTGCAGAAAAATTAGTAGAAAACGAAATATCGCGATTTTTCTTTTCAGCCCTCCCTTATGGCCCCCACTTCTATTTGTCTGTGATAATATTAATTTAGTATTAAGTTTAAATTGGGTTAGTAGCAATATACGTACTATATTTCATAAAATTTGGTTCTGCAGCGCGAAAAGGTAACAAACAAACGGAAAACAATGCCACAAATTGCAGATATCGTATCATGGTATCCAAAAAATTCGAAAAAAAATCAAGGTAGAGAGAGATTACAATTTTATAAATATATATATACTTATATGAACAAGCATTATTTTAGCAACTATATATAAGAATAACCACAGTAGCTGATTTTTTTAATAAACATTGTCCAAAATCAATAACTATCTTAAGAAAGTTCTTGGCCACTCTTCGCTTTCTAGCAAGGTGCACATACATTTTCTTCTGAATTTTTCAGCAGCAGCCTTAACACATTCGGCTGGTCTGAAGTGGGTGTCAGGCCCAAGAGCTGTGATAGTAGGCCTCGATTAGATTTGCCAGATAAGTGGAGGAGGCTGAAGGATTGGAAAAACTCCGAGGGGTGAGATCGGAGGTCATTGAGCCTGTTATATGAGCATGCTGACATATTGCAATTCCAGAAGCACAATGTCGGCACCCACGCACCTAGAGAGGGCCAATCAAAGGTTTTTCCTGTGAACCTATAGATATATCTATTTCATTTTAAAGGAAATCAGCTATTGAGTAATTATGTCCCGGTTTTCAAACAAAGTCCACATATGTCCATCGACCTTACCTAGAAGATAACGTAATTTGACATAAGTAGGAGTGAGGGTTTACTGAGGGCTGAAAACTAAAAAAAATCGAAATTACTGGGCTAAAATTCATATTAGAGCAAAAATATCATATAACACCATTTTTAGGAAATTAAATTTACAATAAGATTGGTTCTATAAAATGTTTTATAGAGTTTCAAAAGAAATATTTTGAATTTTGAGTTACAAGAAACGCTTATATATCGTGTTTGTATTTATTTATTTGTTGGGTGTCACGCTAGTGTATCGAGTTTGGCAACGATAGTTGCGACCACTTGAGCAAGAACAAATATGTATATATATAATTTTTTATGGTTTATTTCCTTCGTGAAGTAACATTACAGGAAGGGAGTTGATTTCTGCACGTCACACTTAATATTTTTGTTTTAATACATTGAATTAATTTGTAAAGTAAACTTATTTAAAAGAGAACAAAAAAGAAAAACAAATGTAGGTTTCATTGATGAATGAAATAATTAAATTAACAGAAAAGGGGCTATAAATAATTCATACACTTTCACACTTCTTTATAGTTTCTTAGTGTATTCTATTTATAAAATAGAAGGTTTTCCTCAACTGGCCAACTGTCTTTTCGGTGTTTTACTAGCGTTTCAAACTCTTTTCTTTCGTCCGTTAGTAGTTAGTAGTCATAGAGCAAGTGTCTGTAAGTCTGTTCAGTAGTAAAGTCGCAGTAACAGTTTGGTTGATCTGTTAGGCTGTAATGATTAAAATATGAGTTTGTTGTTTCGTGTGCTATTAATAATTCTGTCAAGTAATAGTCTGTAGATGTTAATTTTTGTCCTAAGTACTCTTTAATGTCTGGAATAGATAATTTTATATGTTGTTCTTTCGTAGTCATATACCATTTCTGTTGCAATTTATTAATTGTGTCAGTTAGTAACTGCGTTTTTATTTGTAATTTTTTATTTATATATCTATATACAAACCAATTTTCTTTTGGGCCATTAGTAGTGTACAGTCATAGAGAAAGTATCTGTAAGTTTGTTCAGTAGTAAAGTCGCAAATTTTATATATATATTTAATTTTGAACGAACCCCATTTTGGTCATTTCCTAGGTAGGATCGCTAGATATTTGAGGAAACGATTCCAGTCATCAGAACAACCTCAAAAGCTAATTTCGCAGGAGTCTAATATGAGACAGTCTAACGGAACAGGAAAAGTGTTTCATATTAAATATAAACACTTTATTTACTTATTTACCAGTTGAATTACTCCCCGAGGCCTTACGGCTCACCGCCTGTCCCTGAAATATTGATCATGTTTTCAGGTGTGCCAACGAAATTGGATTAGAAGTTGTCTTTCCCTCGAGCAGACTATTTCAGGATAATACTTGTATATAGTTTCCGCGCGTGTAACTTAAAAGGTTTTACGAACTCCAGACAAAATCGATTGCCAATAAAATTTTATCTACACCGCCAAATAACCTCATGTTCCCCGCTTTCCTGGAACGAGTCATGTATATATATATACCCACCCAGGGCTGGCCTCTCACGAAAAAGTGTCTACAACATTTTTTTATCTAGTCTTAACAAAAATCCAATATTCAGTTCGTTAACTATATTTTTTTATCCACGTCATTTCTCGTTACGCGTTATGTTATATTGAAGGCCGCTCTCTAAAAGTCAAATAAAAATAAAACAGCCATTCTAGCAAGGGCTGCGTAAACCAAGCAGTTTTCCTAGATACTGCTATGGCACACAGTCTTTCATCTAACCATCTTTTCAGTATTTCTCTCGTACTGAGAAATATTTAGCAGAATTCGCAATGTACTGTATGTAGTGGTATAGTAAGGCTGGGAAAAATAGGAACACATAGAACTCGTTTAATATATATTAAAAAAAAACCCGTCGCAGGAGCTGCGCAAACTAAGCAGATTTCCCAAATGCTGTTATAAGATACTCGGGAATGGTGATCTCGCCTCACCAAATATTCCCTATTTCTAAGTAAAAACAATCGGTGAGTAGAAGCCAATGAAGGGGGAGGAGGTACTGAACGCTGAAAGCATGAATAACTCACTTAATACTTGAGTTGTGAATATGTGAATAGATCGTGAATTGTTTAACAGGATTCGGTACTATGACAGTTTACTATCTCGCTCATAATAACGGAAATATTTTGAATTTAAAAACATATAATACAAAATAGAATAGGTCTACAGTATCCCTAAAAAGATTTAAAAGGGTTAACTTTTATTATATTCTTTAGACAAAGCACGGATATGAGAAACAATCAGATATTAGAGAAATATTTTCCATAATATAAAAGTACAAAAAAGGTAAGCACATGAGGGAGTAAATATATCATCCTAATAATGCTAATCACCATCGCTGTGGGACCCAAAACTAAATAAATAAAAAAAAATGTACTAGTATATAGGAATTACACATTTTTTTTATTAAAACTATATTTAATTGTTGCCTTTATTACTAGTCTAATGTTTATTTATGTTTGTTTATCTAATTTTTATTTATGTCTTATGTTTATTAATTGTCTTTATTACTAGTATTTAATGACTATTTGTTGTATTTAATTTTTTATTTGTTGTTTCAGTTTTTGTTATTTTTCTATAATTTTGCTTTCATTTTACATTGTGAAACTTTGAGCCAAATCGCCAAGATGTGGCTGCTCCTGTATAAATAAATATAAAAAAAATAGTACTAATCAGATTAAGTTTACAAGAATTTTAGCAGTTTAAGTACTACTTAAAAACATTTATTAAAAAAAAAAAAAAAACAGTACTATTTTATGTATACAGTATGTTTATATTATGTCATTAGTTTTTATATATTTTTTGTGTATTATTATTAAGATTACTAACACTAAATGGGCCAGACTCAGGCTAAAATATGTATATATTTGCCTGTAATATCAATCTATCTATCTGGTTAAATATCGAGTTGGCTTTAGATCAAGTAAACATTTTTGAGATAACAATGTAAAATCTTAAATAATGACGACATCACGCAAGGAATTTGCACGCTTCATGTATATAAAGGTCTCTTGATAACAATATTTGGAATTAAGCTTGGAATATAGAGGTTAATGTTATGTAAACATACTGAATGATGAAAACAAGGAAAGTGCCATTAATTCGAATAATACTTGAGTTACGAAAAAAATGCAACAACAATTCTAGATGATCAATCGAAGCGTCTAGAGTGTAAGCAAACAGGTCTGCCAACCTTTTACCGGAAAGAAAAACAATTACTGAAGTATATCAGAGTATAACATATTAATTTTATTTGAAAACTATTTACTATATCTAGCACTGTAATTTATAATGGTTCAGAACAATTTTTATCTCAAAGTATCAAATTTTAGTAGTCCAAAAACTTAAGACGGAGTGGGGGGGGGGTCACCAGAAAATATTTGCATGTATCAGGAATAATAAAGGTGCTCCTGTATAAATAAATAGAAAAAAATAGAATTTAAGAATCCCCCCCCCGTAATGCCCCGAACTAAGGTTTTTATTTAATGTGTTCGTCATTTGCAAGAATTGCATCTGAAAAATGGTGATAACTATTAATACATAATTTTCAAACATTCTCACTTTTGATTAAGATCATATATATATTTGTAAATATTTAATTGCGGTATATATTCCAGAGTCAAACATGAATATTTGTAAAAATATGATTCAAGGAAATGTATTGATTTTGGGGAAAAGCTATTTAGTAGGGCAGAAAAATGATTTTTTATTATAGTGATTGTGTTATTTACTAAATTCAATGACTACAATACCCGCCTCACGCGCTATTTCTTATCAGATAAAAATGATACTATGATATTCACTAATATTTTCTTTTCTTTTTTGCAGGTATGTTTTACTTGAAAGTTAAATTGGAATTCTCATAAAGTAAGTAAAACACATATTTGAATATTTTGTACTCCAACATTAGAGTTACTAAACACTGATAATATGTTTCTTTTAAATTATTTGTAAGTTTTAAATTCATATTGAATCGAATCATTATCTTTTTGAGCTACCAATCGTTTCAGATTGACCCAAGTAATATTTTTCTGACCACTGATGCATTGGATACTATTTCAGATTATAATAGCAGAATATCATACTGGACGTGTGAAAGTTGAAGCATTTTATGAGTAAGTGACGAGCAATAATACTGGTTAACAGGGATTTTTGGCTAGCTTTGGTTAATTTATTTGAGCACTACAGGTGTTTGAAAGATCATGTCACTCATGCTGACGTGCTAACCACAGCTTCTCTAAGTTTCTTGGTAACTTTAAACTTTTAAATATATATAAAAAAGTACTTCATCAATTCATTTCAGTCAATAAAAAAATACTTTGAAAATTCCTATAAAACAACACTTATGCGAAAATTTCTTTTATGAACGAATAGCCGAATCTAGACGGAAGAATAGTTTATTGTTGATTCATTTCTATTCATTTGTAGAACAGAAACCTGGTATAATAGACTTCTTCAGGCAATTGGAGTTGATTGAACAAAAGAGTTGAATATGAAGTGAAATATGAAAAGAAAGTAAAATTAGAAAAGGCTATTGAAGAAACAAAAATAGCTTCAAAGGTAATTTTCGCTTCCAGAAAAAGCAAGCTCTACTTTTTTTCATATGTTTGATTTTTTTTAAACATTTACACGAAACAAAAGGGAATAGCAGTTCAAAGCTCAATCAAAATTACTCCCTGAAAACATTTGTTTCTTGTTTCTCTGATATTGAACTCTCAACAGTTGTAATCCACGCAACTGAAACTGTTTTTTGATAACCCTGGAATAATGTGTGCTATCAAAACGTGTGCTGCGTGAAGAAGCAAATTCCCCACCTGTTGGAAAGACACACTATTCATCTCTTCACACCAAATACTTTCTATTTCTGAGTAAAAATACCATTCAAAGCTTAAACTTAACTTTCGGAGTCAGCACTCCATCGTCAGTGCCTGCTGGCAAACAAATCCTTGTGTCAATTTAACAAATATAGCATGGCCAAAAATAAAATAAAAAACAGTCACAAAAATGGAGAATAGAAACAATAAAAAATTTAATAACTAGTCAACTAATAAAAATTAAAGAAGTAAACAACGATAATCGTATGTCAAAAACTTAAAACTATAAATAAAATTAATATAGTTAATTGTATTTATAGTTTTACGTTTTTGACATACGATTGTCGTTGTTGACTTCTTTAATTTTTATTAGTTGACTAGTTATTAAATTTTCAATTGTTTTTATTCTTCATTTTTGTGTTTTTGTGACTGTTTTTATTTTATTTTTGATCATGCTATGATTGTTAAATTGACACAAGGATTTGTTTGTCAGCAGGCACTGACGATGGAGCGTTGACTCCGAAAGTGCACTCTGCATAATATTAAAAAACAGTAAAGGATAAGGCCTGTTTATTGATCCTTATCATAAAACAGCTTATTGCTAATCTGACATGAGTAGGATTGGAGGTTAACTGAGGGCTGAAAATTAAAAAAAAAATACAAATATCTTCAGCAATATTCAAGATGAAGAATCAATGTGTATAACAATATTATTGGAATCATTGCCATATAATAACGGAGAAACTAGAATTTTCGGAATCCTTTTTCTAAGCCCCCTTTCCCCATATACGATTTTAGCCGCCATCGAACTTTTTCAGAAAACGCTTATATACTGAACTCGTAAACCATAATAAAAACATTTTGACCCCTAGAGCGGAAACATAAAAGTGAATACATAGTTTACAAAGGACACGATTTTCCTCACCTCCTATATAGGATCGATGGATACTTGAAAAATTATTTTGAAAATCGTGCAATTAGGTAAAATTCATTAGCTGATCCCCGAATATCTCCATTGAATATATATTGGACAGCAATGGCTGCTACAAATTGAAAACAGCCGTACAGGTTGCAATCTACAGTAACAAACTTTATTAGTAAATATTTTTTATAGTTTTATTTTACTTTTTGCTTCGTATTTTGTTAATTTTCGTAATAGTATCATTTTGTGAAGCGTCTTCTTCGTTTTCAATTTCAGCATTTTGCTATGCTTTGTTGATTTATATTTTTATGTTTCGTTGCACTTTGTATGTTACCTTTTTTCTTCTTTTTTTGAGCTTTTTTTCAGCGAAAGGAAAATCGGCTATTGAGGTTATACTCATGACGCGTTTGTCGAAAAAAATTCCTCAAATATCCACCGACCCTACAAATGAGATTATAAAAATTTGGTCCAATCAAAACTAAAAATATATGTTGTTGTTGTTGTATAGGGTTTAAGGGCGAAAAACTACCAGGTTATCATCGCCCTGTAATATTTATAATTCACATTTTGGTATCCTCATCCATATCGCCATTTTAACAATATAAACGAGGATACGAGCAATTGCACTTTAAATTTCTTTGTATAAACTCGTGTTTTTTACAAAATTAAACAATTTATGGAGTTCTTTCGGGTCATCTCCAAGGGCCACTTCTATACTATTGGAGATATTGTATTTGTTTCTAATATCTGTATACTTATGGCATTCCATTAATATGTGATATATAGTCAGTTCTGTGTTACATTTCTCACAAATCGGGGGTTGATCTTTTGTCATAAGATAGCCATGCGTAAGTCGTGTGTGCCCAATTCGGAGTCTTCCTAATACAACTTCATCTCTTCTGTTGTCTCTTGTCGAATATTTCCATGGACTGATGGAAATATATAAAAATATATGAGTGTGTACGTGTGTATGTGTGTGGATTTGTACGGATCTCATTTTCGTGTATTTGTACGTTATAATTAGTGCATTTTTCAAAAACTACACCGAGTTTACTCAAAAGCTGAATACCATACAAAAAATTGTGTTAAAAAAAATTCTTAAAATATTATGTAGGATGAAATAAAAAAAGAATAGGAAACTCACCTGAGACACTATTGAATAAATATTTATTTCAAGAAATCCAACTAATTCATAATAGGCTGAGCGACGTTAAACTTTAAGTACATATCTCGTGGCACGTACCAATCAATTTTATGTATTATATTTGGGGTTTATACAGTGTTTCTGGCTAATTACAGTTGGTATTCCAGATTGAACTATTATTTGAAATAAATTAATGGAATTAACAACATTTAATACAATTTTTTTTGCTAATTGCAATAATTAATATAGATTTTTTTTACCCTTTCTTGTAGTATACAAAACAATTTGACTAATAATTTCCATTCGTATTGTAGAATTGTGCTACAATTAATCAGTATTATAACACGATTTTTCGGGAATTGAAAGACAGTAGTATTAGCAGATTTCCTTTAAGGAAAATCAGCTATTCAGGTCGTACTCATGACGCGATTTTCGAAAAATTTCTTCAAACGTCCATTGATCCTACCCAGGAGATGAAGAAAATGAGGCCCGTTCAAAATTATATATATATATATATATATATATATATATATATATATATATATATTAAATTTACTAAATTATATAGCTAATTAAATATACTATAAATATTGTTCTATACATTTATTCTCTCTTGACTATTAACCGATATATTTGCATTTTTAAAATGTGGTCGGTAACCCACGAGTGAGTTTCCCGCCAAAAGCTAGTTCGGCCATTTCCGTAACTGACGGCTCTCGTATGGAGACTTCTCTATTGTATATCTTCACGGGGGAAATCTGCTTAGTTTACGCAGCCCCTGCGTGACGGACTTTTCTTTTTTTAGTTATTGGCTCATTCAATTGGTACATTCCGCAGTTATCTGTGATCCCGACACACCTTTAGTTTTGCATGAAATGCTTATATATTCAGTTTGGTAATGATCGAACCCAAACAACGTCCGCTTCTACAACGCTAACAGACAAGTATATACATATATATGTGTGTGTGTGTGTGTGTGTGTGTGTGTGTGTGTGTGTGTGTATATATATATATATATATATATATATATATATATAAAATTGTAACCTCTATCTGTACATTAATTTTTTTTGTCGAAATTTCACGTATTATTTATACAAAGCCATGCTGAATTTGCACAATAGTACTATGCTTAAACTATATGTACGCTGATTGCTTTTTGACAGGAAATACGTACATTATTGATGATATTTAATTATAATAAAAGCTATCCATGATTATGGTTTGATATATTCAAAAACGGCGTGCCAAATAATGGAGAGGAAATGATTAGGGACTTATTTTCATCTATTCTTCAGATCCAAAATTTCTTTTCTGTAAGTCGGCCAACTTACCCCTACGGGAAAACAATGCGCCCAGGCGGGAAGCGCAGTTGTACCTAGAAGCATTACCAATAAAATTGAATAACTTAGCTAGTATATATATATATATATATATATATATATATATATATATATATACATATATATATATATCTTAAACGGGAGTTATTTTCACGTCATGAGTACGACCCCAATGGTTGATCAGCTAAAACGATTCCTGAAGTTTGGCAAATTTTAATACTTGATAATATTTCAGAAGTACATGGGTATATATATTGAAGCTCTGGCAAGAGAGTTTCACCTAATATATTTGATAAATACATGATACCGCTGACTAAGGTGAACGTTAAGCTATTCTGAAAGATTACTGAGGAACTGAAAGATTAAATAAAACCAGGAAAGCTTACAGGAAAAAGGAAGGAAGGACAACTCGATTCCTGGACGGAATCCAATCAGCCAGGGTACACCTTTGAAGGAATCTTGAATCGAATTCCTGGAGTTGAGCCTTCTCGGATCAAGTTGGGGATATGATAGCATCTCGACGGAGGCCCAAGTACTTCTTGTAATTACACTCGGGCTTGATAGGAGAACGGTAGACATTTGAAGAAAACTCCTTAAGCATTACCTTATCTAGTGGCTTTTCTTCAACGATATTAGCAGTCCTTGAGTGAGGCAAGGAGCAGCTATCACATTTCGGCCTAAGGTAGGGAATCCACTTTCAAAATATGCCCAAAAATAATACTTTGTATCCGTTTGGGTGTTTCGCAGTTTGAACGATTCACGCTGTTTCCAGTCGTTATAAAAATAAAAGTCTTCATCAATCAGAGCTGCATAAATTAACGAATATTCTCTATTACTATTTAAAAAATCTACAAGTAATAACCAGAAATTACAAACAAATATCTCTATAAATATTCAAGATAAAGTGTAAATATATATATATATATATTACTAGATAATTCGGCAAACGTTGTTTTGCCTTATAAATTATTTCTAGTTTCTAGATAAATTCTAGTGTAGACAAAAAGTAACTTACTTATACTTATTATAAGTGTGTAAGTATGTGGTATATGCGTGAAATAGGCATGGAGCGCTATGAACGATAAGGGAATATAAAAATAACAAATGCCAAACCATATTATTTTTAAGTTATTATAGTTTATTTCTTAAAATTACATATCACATATTAATTACGAAAGTAACACTAAAAAACAACATCAATCCTTTAATGCTATAGCATGAACAATATTTTTTGTAAGCCCATCTTTAGCGAGAACAAACAAACTGGTTGGTTCACCCACTCGAGAGCATGCTACGTACAATTGCCCGTGTGAAAAACATGGTGTACTCCAATCTAAGCCACTACTCTTATTTGCCATAAGCTAAGGGAAATTTTAATCGAAGTACAGTTAAAAACACTATAATTGATCAGTTATCGAGCGGGGTGATAATGATTAAATTACTAAAATGGCTATAAAAAAAATAGGGGTTGGTGATGAAAAAGTAAAAATTAAGGGTTGTATGTATTTTTTAATGCCAATTTATAAAAAAATAAAAACAAAAAATTTCGTCCAAAATTTAAAAAAAAAAATGTTAAGAGTGAACAACCCTTATCAATTAGGGGTATGAAAAATAGATAGTAGCCGATTCTCAGACCTACTGAATACGCATATAAAATTTGGTAAAAATCGGTAAAGCCGTTTGGGAGAAGTACGCTAACTAACATTGTGACATGGAAATTTTATATATTAGATAATATTTAGGTATAGTTCATTTAATTTGCAATGAGACTGGTTCTATAGAATGTTTCGATCCAACGTATAATAACGGAGATATTTCGAATTTTCGAAATCCTCCCCTCTAAACCCCCTTCCCTCCCATTGGTCGGATTTCTGCCATTAACGGACTGAGTCTTTTTTTAGCAGATTTCCCTTGAGGGCAATCAGTGATTGAAGTCCTCCTCATGACGTGATTTTCGAAAAATTTCGTCAAATGTCCTACGATCCTACCCAGGAGATGACGTAAATGAGGTCCGTTCAAAATTAGATATATAGATATATATATATATATATATATATATATATATATATATATTTATATATTTGTCTGTTAACGCTCTAGCGGTCGCAATTATCGTTTGATCGTTACGAAACTCGAAATTTAAACGTTTTATGCAAAAATAAAGATCAAGTTCGTTAATGGCTGAAATCGGATCAGTGGAAGGGGGGGTTTAGAAGGGAGGATTTTCGAAAATTCGAAATATCTCCGTTACTATACGTCGGATCGAAAAATTATATAAAACTAATCATACTACAAATTTAATTTACTATAAATAATGTTATATACATTTATTCTGAATCTTGAATATTAACCGAGATATTTGCATTTTTCTGTTTTCAGCTTCTGAGATGAGATCGGCTATCTTCGGGTCTAGTCGTGAGTTTCCGTCAAGAGCTAGTTCGGGCCGTTCCCGTAATTGTTTGACTCTCTATTCTGAAATTTCTCTATTCTAAAACTTCACGTGGGAAATCTGCTTAGTTTACGCAGCCCCTGCGTGAAGGACTTTCTTTATATAAAACGACTAAATGTAGGGTTTGCTAACAACAGAATAATAATTGCGACCGCTAGAGCGGTAACAGACTATATGAATATATATATACTCTTTCGAACGGATCTCATTTTCGTCAACTCTTAGGTAGGATCGATGGACATTTGAAGAAAAGTTTCGAAAATCCCTTGAGGGAAATCCGCTAAAATTCATCCGGAAGGAAATTTCACTTTTTTTTTTTTTTTTATCTATTGACCTTTTCCCATTTCCCTTTCATCGAAATGTTTCCATGGTTCCACTAAGGCTAATTAGGATTACAAAAGTTAATAATGGCAGTAATATTTACTATCAGGATTCCTAATAGCAATTTTCAGAATCATTAATTTTGCTTCGAATAGAAATTGTAACAGATGTACAATGAATTATACAGTTTCGTTTATTTTAGTAAATGCTAGCAAGTCCGCTAATCCTGGCTAATAATCTGTAATCTAATTGTAGATAAATCGTAAATCATAACTGTGAGAGCGTTTAATAATGACAAACCAGAGTTTAGTATATGTTGCCATTATAAGCCCGGGGATTATCATAAATTAGCAAACCTTCGTGAATGTATCTGACCAAAGTCTATATGTGGAACACTCACTCCGCCCACTCACTAAATACCCCCGAAATACGTTTAACGCACAAACTTTTCTCATTCCGACACTCGTGACATTTAGAAATGTTGGATGTTAATAATTGGAAACTGTTATTAGGTTTCAAAACAAATAACAATGGCATAAGAAGGGTCTCCCATTCTATTGTATGTATAGGATTTAACGTCAATCGCCTTAAGGCAAAAAATAACAAGTCTAAGAGGCATTAACGAGTACATGGCTGCCGCGTAGAGATTGCACGAAATTTGTTTATATATTTACAGAGCTTTGCGAATCTGCGATATACTTCGAAAAAACCTAACAACGAAGCAAAATATCACAAATGTAAAACAAATAACGGGTGCGGCGCCGAAACTTGCTGATTTAAAAGGTTAATAAAAACAAAAATATTAGAGATAACATTTAAAGTCGTTTTAGATATTATCTAACATTCCCTGAATTTATTTATTACACTTTTTTTAAAAATGACATCGAACAAGTGACAGCCTCAATTGTCAATACACTGAGCTATGCGTTTCTTGAAGTTCTGATGAACTCTTTCGAGCATGTCAATTGGTATGTCGGCGATGGCTTTCCGAATGATGTCCTTTAGATGAACTAGGGTCCGTGGGCGATCATTGTAGACAACAGATTTGAGGTAACCCCATAAGAAAATCCGAGTCAAATCAGACGAGCGTGCAGGCCAAGGAAGATCGTCTCTCAAGGAGATCAGTCGATTGGGGAAGTTCTCCCTCAAAAGTTCAATTGAACATCGCGCTGTGTGAGCCGTGGCTCCAGCATGTTGAAACCACACATCACCAATTCTTTTCTTGGAGTTTAGGGAGAAAAAAGGTTGTAATCATCTCCCTATAGCGAACTGCATTCACTGAAACTGTGCTTTCGTTTTCTTCAAAAAAGTAATGACCAATTATCCCTACTCTTGATATTGCACACCACACAGTTACGCGTTCAGAATGGAGTGGCGTCTGATAAAGTTGGCGTGGGTTGTTAGCACTCCAATAACGCATGTTTTGTTTGTTCACACAACCAGAAATGTGAAAGTGAGCTTCATCACTGAAAAACACGAGCGTGTCGTGAGGCAGGTTTTCACCGAGTGCTTCACATGCATTTCGGTGGGCATTAAAATCGGTTTCATTCAGCGCCTGCGTTATAGCCATTTTATAAGGATGGAAATTAAGGTCTTGGTGTAGAATTCATCTCACAGTGCGGTCAGATAATCCCAGAGCAGCTGCGTGTTTCCACGCCGAACGCCGAGGAGATCGAACGAATGACTCTCTCACTCTTTCAATATTTTCTGAAGTTCTGGCCGTCTGATGACCTCCTGAACCGGTTTTTGCTACACTTCCACTCTCTCTGAATGTGTTCACCCACGAAACAATCGATTGCCGTCCAGGCATCGGACCTTTAGGGTGAATATTAAACTGAGCACGGAAGGCACGTTGAGTGGCGATAATGGAACGACCGTTAGAAAAGTAAGCTTCGCAGGCAAACGCACGCTACTACTTCGTCCAATGCATGATGGCGACTGAAGAGGAAAGAAACAAAACATCAAGACTTCCACTCTCCAATGACATTGGACTCGCCTATGTCCACCACTCCTCATGACAAGGCGACCGTTACAAATCAGCAAGTTTCTGTGCCGCACCCTATATATATATATATATATATATATATATATATATATATATATATATATATATAAAACAGCTATAAAAATAGAAAAAAAATAGAACACACAAACAATAAAATAGCAAAAAAAAATAGAAACAACAAACAGCAAGAAAACATGAAAATAGAAACAACAAAGGACAACAAAACATAAAAACACCTTAAAGCATAAGTCCGCTGCGTAGATTGCTTGGAATATGTTAATTTATATATCTGGAGCTCTGCAAAAATGGCGATGTCGCTCGAACTAAAACAAATATGTCAAACATGTAAAAATAGAAAATAGAAAAAAAAACTAATAAAAAATAGAAAATAACTAATAAAATATAAAAATAAAAAATAGAAAATAACTAATAAAATATAAAAATAGAAAATAACTAATAAAATATAAAAATAGAAAATAACTAATAAAATATAAAAATAGAAAATAACTAATAAAATATAAAAATAGAAAATAACTAATAAAATATAAAAATAAAAAATAGAAAATAACTAATAAAATATAAAAATAAAAAATAGAAAATAACTAATAAAATATAAAAATAATACCCATATTTATTTTTAGCTGGTGGTGAGGGTGATGAATGGTTAATCACAAAACTTTTTTATGGCTCCTCACAATTTTATTTCTTATAAACGCTGAGCGCTTTGGGGCGGAGGGGGTGCATCGGCAACGCTGCAGTGCATCGGCAGGGTTTAGCCTGGTAGCAAGTCTATAGGATCGCCCTACGCTCTGACGCTCTGAGGATGGGGACTTAGTCCCCGAAAGCGCTCAGCATTTATAAGAAATAAAATTGTGAGGAGCCATTAAAAAGTTTTGTGATTAACCATAAAAATAATAGTCCGTCTCGCAGGGGTTGCGTAAACTAAGCAGATTTCCCTTGCGAAGTTTGATAATAGATAAACGTACATACTTCTAACACAACACCCTAAATAAATACAAACGGTTGTAAGAAATCTTTCCCCTCCCGACGGGAAGCGTCTCAAATGTGAACAAACAGGTCTGCCAACGGATCACTGGAAAGAAAAACAATAATTGGAACATATCAGAATATAACGTATTCATTTTATTGAAAAATATGTACTATACCAAGTACTGTAATTTTAATGAATGGGAATAATTGTTATCTCAATCTAATCAGATTTTAGTAGTCCAAGAATTTTAGACGGGGGGGGGGGATTTCACAACAACATATTTGCATCTATCTCGTATAATAAAGGTCTATGAAAAATAATATTTGGCATTTAAGCTTCGAATAATGTGGTTTTTATATAACAGAGTATTGTTTATGTAACACGAGTAGAAGTGGGGATTTACTGAATGCTAAAAACTGAAAAATGCAAATATCTCGGTTATTATTCATGATACAGAAAATATGTATAAAACAATATTTGTAGATACTTTAATGTGCAATAAGATTGGTTCTATACAATGTTAGGATCCGACCTATAGTAATGGAGATATTTTGAATTTTAAAAATTCCACACTCCCACTGCTTCGATTTTAACCGTTAACGAATTTGATCTTTCTTTTTATATAAAACGACTAAATATCGAGTTTAGTAACAATTAAACAATAAGGTCCGATTGACCGAACGAACTTAATTCCTCCCCATCTCAAAAACCCCCTTCCCTTATTCAATGTCAGCAATTAACGACTATGTACTTTAGATTTGAATGAAATTGTTTAATGTCGAGTAGGCTATAGATAAAATAAACACTTTCCAGCTATTAACGTAAAATTATAATTGATAACGTCACCACACACACAACTTATTTGAATGTATCTCAACCAGGAAAAGTTCAATGAATACAATATTTAGTATTTAAGATTCCAACTAATTGGTGTATGATAGAACCATTTATTGGTCACAAAACTTGCATAAGACCGCTTCTATATAATTGTTCAAGTCAATTTTTGATAACGAAGATATATTTATTTCAACTCCATCCCTTTCTTTTAGTTTTACCTGACCTAAGTCCCGGACTTCATTTTAGTCAAATACTGGGAAGAATCGATAGACTTTTGGTGAATGTTTATGAAAATCGCGCCAGCAGTACAAACAACCACAATAACCGATTCAATTGAATGGATATCTGCTAACAGTTACTCAATTTGGTTTACTACTACTTCCCATAAAACTGTTAATAATAGAGGACACTAATGCGACCAACTGGCGGTTAACTATTAAATTTTACGAGAGTTCAAGTTGCAAGTTGCAACTGGACGGAAAATATGTTGAAGCTCACAAAAAAAAAAAGTTCATAACACATTCTGTACGAACTAAGATTTGTTTGGTACAATAAGTTTCAAACTAACAAATAAGTTTACTGAGTTAGTGGGCTGAACTGCCAACTACAAACATTTCTCTCAGTCGTTCTCTCTCACACTGGCAAGATTTACTGAGCTTGCCAGACACAACTCAGCTAAAGTTATCTCTTAAACTCTGATAAAGTCTGGAGGATGTTGTTAGCGAAAAATCTAATTAATATTTTCGGAAGGGAACTATTATAACATAGATAAGGAAACTACACACATATATATCTGTCTACAATGCAATGTATTTCAGTATATCAATTTAATTTTTATTCCATTGAAAATGCCCCCATACGTTATACAACAAATATAAACTGAATGAAGTTAATGAGAACGACTCTACTATATAATATACACTCCTCGTCAAAAAAAACGCAACACCCTAAAATTTATTAATTTCACTGGGTTTTTACTGAAGCAGAGAATCATACCTTATTGTGTCTTATAATACAAGTACATAGGAGTAATAAAAAGTGTATTTCAGAAAAAAAAAATTAATTCCTTTAATTACAAAAAAAAATAAAAATTTATCCTAAAAATGAAAAAACAAAATTTTAACTTTTTTAGAATTAAATTGACTATTCTTACACTAATAACCAGTGTTGCCACCTCTTGCTCGAATGACAGCGTCCATACCTGTGGGCATGCTCCTGATCAAGTCCTGGACGGCCTCTTGAGGTAATCTTTCCCACTCTTCCAAAACGGCAGCCTCAAGCTCCCTGAGGTTGAGTGGTGCTGGTTCCTTGGCTCGAACACTTCTTTTTAGTCTGTCCCATAAATGTTCTATACAATTTAGGTCAGAGCTCCTTGCTGGCCACGGCAATGTGTCGATGTTGATTTCGTATAGGCCTACTCTTCTTATATGTCTTTCTTTTTAGCAGATATCCCCTAAGGAAAGTCAGAAATGAAAAGGCTTGAAATTTCGTTTGTTATTGGTTTCTCGGGAAACATGTACATATCAGAAATTGTTTATATTGTTATTTAAAGTAACTATTTTTGTACACACATTTGTCGAATACCAAAATATAAATGTGATATACGCTAAATACCGTAGCGGGAGTCTACAATTTAATTGGGCACAAAAGTCTGAACAGAACATGACATAACTCGGTATGTAAATAAGTATGAACACCGCCATGATTATAAGCTGTACTAACAGCTAGAAACGAACAGGAGTGGGAGATTATAGGGGATGCCTGAATTAAAATAAGGGATATTTCGTTTCCTATTGGTTTTTAGGCAAATATTCGCATAACGGAAGTTGTTTATTTTTTTATTTAAAGTAACTTTTCTTATATACACTTTTGTCGTATACCAAATTATAAGTGAAATATATAATATAAACCTTAGCGGGAGTGAACAATTTTATTGGGCACTAAACAATTGAACCAACCTTAAAAAACGTACGTATGTGAATTAGCATTCACTCTTCCATGACAGCTATATTAAAATTTCTAGGTTTGAACAGAAATGGGTGTTATATGAGAGGCCTAAAATAAAAAAAAATCCCGATATATTTTTTCGATTGGTCTCTTGTATAGTGTAATTGTAAATGTTATGTTCGGTATATGTTGCTAAACACATATTTTATCTAAATTGAATATTAACTGCAATAATTGCATATTAGCAGATTTCCCTTGAGGGAAATCGGCTATTGAGGTCTTCCTCATGACGCGATTTTCGAAATTTTTCTTCAAATGTCCATCGATCCTACCCAGGAGATGACGAAAATGGGGTCCGTTCAAAACTGTATCTCTCTCTCTCTCTCTCTCTCTCTCTCTCTCTCTTTCTCTCTCTCTCTCTCTCTCTCTCTCTCTCTCTCTCTCTCTATAATATATATATATATATATATATATATATATATATATATATATATATATATATATATTTGTCTGTTAACGGTTGAACAAGTTCGTTAACGGTTGAAATCGGGCCAGGGGGAGGGAGGGGGTTTAGAGTGGAGGATTTTCGAAAATTAGAAATATCTCTGTTACTATTCGACGTATCGAAAAATTGTATAAAATCAATCTTACTGCAAATTAAATGTACTATAATTATTATTACATACATTTATTCAATATCTTGAATATTAACCGACATATTTGAATTATTCACTTTTCAGCCATCAGCTAATCACCACTTCTACTTACGTTACATAAACAATACTCTGCTACATAATAAATCACAATACTCGAAACTTAAATACCGAAAATTGTATTCAAGAACCTTTATTATACGAAATAAATGCATATATTTCCTGGTGACCCCCCCCTCCCCAAGGGGTCTTAAGGTTTTGGACTACTAAAATTTGATTGATTGAGATAACAATTATTCTGACTCATTATTAATTACAGTACTAGGTATAGTAAATAGTTCTCAATAAAATTAATATGTTATATTCTGATATATTTCAGTAATTGTTATTCTTTCCGGTGTGGAAAGGGCAGACCCGTTTGTTTACATTTCTAACCTAACGCTACCTGTCGGCAGGTTATTGAAATTGGATGAATCATTACTTCTTTCCGTTTGTATTTATTCACGGGGGTGTTGTGTTACCAGTATGTAGATTTATCTATTACTAAACTTCACGAGGGAAATCTGCTTACTTTACGCAGCCCCTACGTGACGGACTCTTTTTCTTTCCGGTCTAAAGCTAGCAGACCAGTTTGTTTACATTTCCAAAGCTTCCTGTCGGCAGGGGAAAAATACCGCTTGTATTTATACACTTAATATTCACGGTGGCGTTGTATTCAAGGGGTCCTAAGGTTTTTGGACTACTAAAATTTGTTTGATTGAGTTAACAATTATTCTGACTCATTATTAATTACAGTACTAGATATACTAAATAGTTCTCCGTAAAATTAATGTGTTATATTCTGATATATTTCAGTAATTGTTTTTCTTTCCGGTGTGAGGCGGTCAGACCCATCACACCCTAGATTGAACCGCCTTACAATCTGTGAGGAGGATGCTCCTGTCTTTGAGATCTCTCACAAAACCGCTCGTTTCAAGTGCTTGGAAAATTTTGGAGGTCGTCCACTTCTTTCATTTTTCCATAATTGTCCATGGCACTATTTAAAAAGTTGTTGACCACTCCCTGGGATCGGTTTAATTCACGAGCAATTTGTCGTTGGGTCAAACTACCTCTTCTCAAGTCGACAATTCGTTGCTGCTCAATTTCTGAGAGATGAGTTCCGCGCCGCATTATTTTAAACAAAAGTACTAATTAAAACGAGTCGGCACAGTATAAAAATCGAACACACGTACTCTCCCTTCAGAAGTTGAGAGAAAACTGTGGTGATAATAATCCTTTAATACTCCTGACAATTGAAACCAAAAAAGTCCGTCACGCAGGGGCTGCGTAAACTAAGCAGATTTCCCTCGTGGAATTTAGTAATAGATAAATATACATACTGCTAACACAACACCGTGAATAAATACAAACGGAAATAAGAAATGTTTCATCCAATTTCAATAGCCTGCCGACAGGAAGCGTTAGGTTAGAAATGTAAACAAACGGGTCCCGCCTCACACCGGAAAGAAAAACAATTACTGAAATACATCAGAATTTTATCAGGATTTTACACATTAATTTTATTGAGAACTATTTACTATATCTAGTACTGTAATTAATAATGAGTCAGAATAATTGTTATCTCAATCAATAAAATTTTAGTAGTCCAAAACTTTAAGATGGGGGGGGGTCACCAGGGCATATTTGCATGTATCTCGTATAATAAAGGTCTCTTGAATACAATTTTTGATATTAAACTTCCAATAATGTGATTTATTGTGTAGCAGAGCATTGTTTACGTAACATGAGTAGAAGTGGCGGTTTGATGAAAACTGAAAAATGCAAATATCTCGGTTAATATTCAAGATAGAGAATAAATGTATATAACAATATTTATAGTAAATTTAATTTTTTTTTTAATAAGATTGATTCTGTATAATTTTTCGATCTGACGTATAGTAACGGAGATATTTCGAATTTTCGAAAACCCTCCCCTCTAAACCCCCCCTCCCACTGGTCCGATTTCAGCCGTTAACGAACTTGATCTTTCTTTTTACATAAAACGCTTAAATATGAAGTTTGGTAAGGATTAAACAAAAATTGCGACCGCTAGAGCGGTAACAGACAAATATATAGATATATATATATATATATATATATATATATATATATATATATATATATATATACATATATATATACAGTTTTGAACGGACCTCATTTTCGTCATCTACTAGGTAGGATCGATGGACATTTGAAGAAACATGTCGAAAATTCCGTCATGAGTACAACCTCAATAGCTGATTTCCTTTAAGGGAAATCTGCTAAAACTTGGAGTTTATACTTATTCACAGGTCAAAACATGGTTTGTGTACATAATATGATGACTGTAAATTACCAAACAGATCAAAGGCCATTTCAAACTTCTTGCCAATCTAATGACATCAAAACATATCTAGAAACATTATTGTGCAATTAGTTAATTTTTAAATTTCATAAATACTTCGATTTTATAAGTTGAGTTTATATTTTTTCACAAGACTTTATATGAAACTCATTTTTGTAGTGTATGATGTCTAATAGATAGTCATTTGACAATATATATTTAGAACTAATCAGCTTCAGGAGCTGGCTTCCCTTGTGCTAATTCGTCTAATAACGAACTTCAGAAAGTTCATTCAGTCTTCGTTATTAACCCTAGAACTACCAAGGGGGGGGGGGCTCCTTGAGCCCACAACTTTTTGTTTTTGTTCCCTATCACCACATTTTAATGGGATATGTTTGATATTTTATGTATACCTCAGAAAAACATCCTAGAGTGAGGGCATAACAATAAAATGAAATAAAAAAATTTCTATGTTGAGAAAAAAATTTTTTTTTGACGTATGGGCTCGAGGAGCCCCCCCCCCTTGGTAATGCAAGGGGTAGTTATACACTTAAGTACCAAGGGGGGGGCTCCTCGAGCGCACTGATATTTAATACTACTTTTAACTAGTAATTCAAGTGTTATTAATTATATTGCTCAAATAATAATTACTTTGGTGTAATTTTAACATACACAAACCTTCTCAAGTTTTTTTTTCTCAAAAAAAATATATATATTCTCCCCATATCATTTTTTTTCATATAAAAATATATTACTGAGATGGTTATAATTATTGCTCCTGATAGGTACTTTTTTTAGATAAGAGAAGATTTTCTAGGTTGTTCCCAACTAGGGGAATAGTTAGTCCATGCTGCATCCTGGATAAACACTCGGAAAAAAAAATTATTGTGCAAAAGCACCGATAATTGCATTACGAATCTGATAATTAGATTTTCTTAAATTATTATTCTATTATAATGTTATAATAACTTAGATAAAGATAACTTTTTATTCTAACAATGTTTAGATATGTTCCTCCAGTAGAATAAAATTACATTTAATTTAAAGTCATCCTTTTTTCCCCATCCGAACTTTTTTTTTTTAATTTATTTTTATTTTAGTATTTATTTTTTTTTTCACAGGTGTCATAAGAAACGTTCATTAAACATAATCCAATAGAAATAAAAATTTTAAAAAAATTATAGAACAAAAATAAAAGGTTTTTAAGGTTGTGGGCTCGAGGAGCCCCCCCCCCCCTTGGTAATCCATGCGACCTGGGAGAGGTCGGTAATACTAGGGTTAATGTTCGCTTTGAAATTTGTTAATGGCCAATCCGAAGGCTTGCTAGTACTAATGTGTAAATAACTGATCGTGTTAATGCCCCATTAGACGGTCTGTAGTTATAATGAGGTGTTCCTGAATTCTGGTTGCAGGGCAGTGTAATGCCAAATGAAAACAAGGCGATGCTCCCGTAATAACCATGTTCTCATAAACGACTTCTCATAAAGCATTATTCATCATTTGATAGGATCTATGAAAAGAAATGAAATGGACTTGGTCAAATTAAATCTTTAAACCATACTGGGATTTTATTGTTTTGGTTAGGTGCATAAAAATAAATGTTTTAAATAAATAAATAACAAATTTATTCCTTACTTTTTAAAAATAATCAACTATTTATAAATTAAGGTGCTATTAATTAACTTAATATAATTAATAATCAGCTACTGAGGTCTTGCTCAAGATTTTTGAATTTTTTTTTCAAATGTCCATTGATCCTACCCAGAAAATGACGAAATTGAGGTCCGTTCAAATATATATATATATGTGTGTGTGTGTGTGTGTGTGTGTGTGTGTGTGTTTGTGTGTGTGTTAACACTCTAACGGTCGAAATTTTCGTTTGATCGTCACCAAACTTGATATTTAATTGCTTTACATAAAAAAAAAAAAATTAAATTCGTTATGGCTGAAATTGGACCAATGGGAGGGTGGTTTATGGAGGGGATTTTCGATAATTCAAAATACCTACGTTATTGTACGCCTGATCAAAAAATTGTATAAAAGCAATCTTATTGCAAATTAAATGTACTATAAATACAAACATATATATTTACTCTCTATCTTTAATATTAACCGAGATATTTGCATTTTTCAGCCTTCAACAACCCCCCCCCCTTTATTCATGTTACATAAACAATACTCTGATATATTATAAACCACATTTATATATATATATATATATATATATATATATATATATATATATATCAGACCTATAGTAACGAAGATATTTCGAATTTTAAAAATTCATCCCCTCAAAACCCCCCTCCTAAATATCGAGTTTGCTAACGATCACTGACAGGGACTGATAGAGCGGCAACAGACAAATATATATATATATACATATATATATATATATATATATAATTTTGAATGGACCCTATTTTCAGATAAGATCAGCAGTACGTCATTCTAACGTGTGGAAAATCTGGTTAGTTTACGTCCTGTAAGAGCTGAGATCTGCAGGTGGCACTACTACTAATACTACTACTACTAAAATGATGAATGCTACGAGAATTTAAGCATAAGTAATCATAGCTTGATTTGATTTTGAGAAGACAATGCAAAGAGGTTTCGAGCCGCTAATCTTGCCTAATCCTAGCTCGTTGATATACGAGCAGAGCTGGCTAATTTATTCAGGTCAGCTCCCAGAGGGGTCTCGGCCCCTGAATATAGAACACAGCTCAAATATCTCTCTCCAATTGACTATTTACATTCTCCGGCCAGATCTCCCACCGGAATCCCAAATATTATTCACCCACCAAATAATTGGCACTGCTCGACGCAGTTTTACATACTGCGTATGAGCTTAGATCTGATCAATTTACTGGAAAAAGAGGCAGTACGGTCCGAAGAAGTAAAAGTCCGTCACGCAGATGCTGCTTAAACTAAGCAGATTTCCCTCCTGAAGATTAACAACTGATAAATATGCATACTGCTAACACAACGCGACCGTGAATATTAAGTGTATAAATACAAGCGGTATTTTTCCCCTGCCGACAGGAAGCTTCGGAAATGTAAACAAACTGGTCTTCTAGCATTAGACCGGAAAGAAAAAGAGTCCGTCACGTAGGGGCTGCGTAAACTAAGCTGATTTCCCTCGTGAAGTTTAGTAATAGATAAATATACATACTGGTAACACAACACCCCCGTGAATAAATACAAACGGAAAGAAGTAATGATTCATCCAATTTCAATAACCTGC
The DNA here is from genome assembly GCA_019009955.1 of Riptortus pedestris. Classification (NCBI taxonomy): domain Eukaryota; kingdom Metazoa; phylum Arthropoda; class Insecta; order Hemiptera; family Alydidae; genus Riptortus; species Riptortus pedestris. The sequence goes on from CM032228.1 coordinate 19,269,384, forward strand.
CGACAGGTAGCGTTAGGTTAGAAATGTAAACAAACGGGTCTGCCCTTTCCACACCGGAAAGAATAACAGTTTCTGAAATATATAGGAATATAACATATTAATTTTATTGAGAACTATTTACTATACCTAGTACTGTAATTAATAATGAGTCAGAATAATTGTTATCTCAATCAATCAAATTTTAGTAGTCCAAAACCTTAAGACGGGGGGGGGGGTGTCACCGGGAAATATTTGCATGTATCTCGTATAATAAAAGTCTCATGAATACAATTTTTGGTATTTAAACTTCGAATAATGTGATTTATTATGTAGCAGAGTATTGTTTATGTAACATGAGAAGAAGTGGCGGTTTGCTGATGGCTGAAAACTGGAAAATGCAAATATCTCGGTTAATATTCAAGATGGAGAATAAATGTATATAACAATATTTTTAATAAATTTAATTTGCAATAAGAATGATTCCACACAATTTTTCGATCCGAGGAAATTTTTCGAAAATCGCGTCATGAGCATCCACTCTTAATACTCAGGGGAGAAATCATTTCTATTTCAGCCCGTCAACGACAGGTAACGTGGGTATATTGTAAATATATTTCATTAAAAGGCTTAAGCTAATTAATGTTTAGCCTCCTTGGCTCTAGATGTAAACAAACGTTTTCCGTAAATATTTAGACGTAATATAAGTCTTGATTCATAAGCGGGCTTAAAGGTTTTACGAAAAGAGGATGACTTTGTGGTTGAGAGAGAGAGAGAGGGAGAGAGAGAGAGAGAGAGAGAGAGAGAGAGAGAGAGAGAGAGAGAGAGAGAGAGAGAATGCTTGGAAAGATAGTGCGGAAGCCCTGAGAGGATGATATCCTTCGTTATCACTAAGCATGCTGGTGGAAGGGATGATCTTATCAATCCTTATCACTAAGTCCTTGTCCGCAGCTTTGTCCAGATTACCGGCTGAAGACAATGCTTACAAACCAACTTCTCTCTCTACCGTCAAGCAAATGAATCTTCTGTTCTCAAAAATACATTTTTTGGCTAATCAAATTCGTTTCAATATTTTATCTTCGCATCATTACTTCAAAACTGTATTTTGACTGTACTAGAAAATTTTAGAAGAAGGGAAAGTCAGCTTCTTAGGTTGTACTCATCTTGGGATTTTTGAAATATTTCTCAAATGTTCATCGATCCTACCCAGGCGATGACGAAAAAATGAGATCTGTTTGAAATTTTATATATATATATATATATATATATATATATTTATATTTGTCTAAGAACCCTCCATCGGTAGCAATTGTTATCTGACCGATGCCAAATTTGATATTTAAACGTTTTATGTAAAAATGAAGATCTAGTTCTTTAAAGAATTTAATCTGACCAGTGCGAGGAGGGATTAACATGGGGAGAATTTTGAAAGTTCGTAATATCTCGTTTGTAACGGGTCGAAATGAATAATTTAATAAGTTCAATCTTAAAAAATTAAAAATATATTATTTAAAAATAAAGATCATATTTTTTAACGTCTGAAATCGGATCAGTGGGAGGGAAGAGGGTTAGAGAGGGAGAATTTCGAGACTCCAAGTTATTTCCGTGTTATGCGTCGAATCGAAAAATTGTAGAGAATCAATCTTTTTGGAAATGTAATGTTCTATACATGCTGATATGTACGAATTTTTACTGTCTTGATTATTAATCGAGATATTTGCTTTTTCCAGTTCTCGGCTTTCAGTAAACGCCCACGTCTACTCATGTCTTATTAACAATAATCTGTTATATAAAAAAGAATTTTATTTGAAGCATATATAACAAATAGTGTTTTCATTGAACTTTTCGTTTTGAGATAAAGGCAAATACGTGACGCTCCTGGGAAATCAGCTTAGTTAACGAAGCCCTTGAGTGACGGACTTCTCTTTTTGTATTGCTATTGCCAATAAAACATCCAACAGGTGTTTGTTGGCTGGCTTCCAGTACCACCCTCATCATATGTGCCCCATAATTTTACCGACATGTAAATTTGAGGTGAAGTCGTCAACCCTACCAAAATGATTCGCGCTACTTTATCTCAGATTGGCAGTTGCACAGGCATCGAGTATCAAGTCGACAGCAACATGGAGTTTCGAATATATATATTCTCGGTTGGAACGTTTAAACCGTGGAGATCTTTAGTCGCCCTCGAGCAAGCTCCAGGGATTCGTGATCACAGTTTTATCATATTTCCCATAGGGGAAATCAGCTATTGAGGTCGTTCCCAAGAAACGACTTTTGAAACATTACCTCAAATGTCCCACCCAAAAAACCCCCCCCACCCCCCCCCACCACACCACCACACCCCACCCCCCCCCCCCCCACGCCCCCTCCCCCCCACCCCCACACCACCCCCCCCCCCCCCCACCCCCCCCCCCCCCCACCACCCCCACCCCCACCCCCCCCCCCCCCACACCACCCCCCCCCCCCACCCCCCCCCCCCCCCACCAGCCCCCCCCCGACCACCCCCCCCCACCCCCACCCCCCCCCCCCCCCCCCCCACCCCACCCCCCCCCCCCACACCCCCCACCCCCCCCCCCCCCCACCCCCCCCCCCCCCCCCCCCCCCCCCCCCAACCCCCCCCCCCCCCCACAACCCCACCACCACCCCCACCACCCCCCCCCCAACCCCCACCCCACCCCCCACCCAAACCCACCCCCCCCCCCACAGCCCCCACCCCCCCTCCCCCCCGCCCCTCCACCCACCGCCCCCCACCCCCCCCCCGCCCCCCCCCCCACCCCCCCGCCCCCCCCCCCCCCCCCCCCCCCCCCCCAGAGAGAGAGAGAGAGAGAGAGAGATAATATTTTGTTATAATTTAACCTCTAGTCGTACCAATATAAATCAAAAGGAATTCTAATCCCCGGTTGCTGATACCCCAACACATAGATCCATAACAAATTAATCCCAGAAAAAGCGCTGTATATAGCCTTTGTAAGGGAAAAAACTTTTAATATTATTTTTTCTTTAAGGATTTTTCTTTTGGTGGTTTAGTTTTATATAAAAAGTTTTAGGTTCCACTTCGCTTCCATTATTTGACTTTTATAAATTCAGGAGGTGGAATTTTTTGTTCATTATGAGTCTCCATAATGTATTCATTGTTGTTCTAATTTTACTCTTTATTTTTGAAATACGGTGCTTTGTCTGGGATCTCTTTGACCCTTAAAACTCAGCGGGTTCAATGAACTGTATATCTATATAATTTAGAACAGACCTCATTTTCGTCATCTCGCAGGTGGGATCAATGGACATTTGAAGCAGTTTTTCGACTCTGTCTCTCTCTCTCTCTCTCTATCACTTTTACTAACCATCCCCCTCTCACTCCCCCACCTCCTCCCCCTCTCCCCACTTCTTTAAAAATTTTGATTTTGCTTTTGAAACTGTAGTTACGTTAACAGATAAGTAGACTTTATTTCAACAAAATTTTACTTATTTGTAGTAAAATTTGTGGTTTCTGGAAGCCTTCAAACCTTAGCTACCCGGTTATACCCAACTTTCCCCTATATATATATATCTATATATATATATATATATATATATATATATACTAGCTCAGATACCCGGCTTCGCCCGGGAATTGATTTGAGGCTGATTGGTGATGGTATTTGTTTGGCAATGCTTTCCTTTACACAATATTTTAACATATACCCGTCCCAGTGTTTAGGGCGAATACCCGTCGTTTCTGTTGATTTGTTAATGAAAACATTTGTAAATTCAGGCCTCCCTTACAACCCCCACTCCTGCCCGTCCCTAGAAATTTTTGTAGGGCTTGTTATAAGAGCCAATGGCGATTAGCGACTAATACCACAATACCGAGATGGTTTTATTTAGTTCAAGTTGAGTCCGCTTTGTGTGCCAAAGAATAAAAATTGTTGAAACCTCACCGCTATATAAATTTTTGTTTAGCGTCATAACGCCTTTATTCTTCGGTAATAGACTCGACGATACTTGTATATACCACAAAAGTATAATCTCTAAAACATAAGAAAAATAAAACAAGACTGTTTTGTTATGTACATATTTGCCGAAACCCCCTAAAACTACACCCACCCAATAGGAACAAGAAATATCACTAATTCACCACTTTAATTTCAGACCCTCCCTTATAACCCTCCCACGTCACCCCGGGGGGGGTGGGAACCAGCCCTGCCCATCCCTAAAAATGTTTAGTATGGCTTATTTATAAGGGAAAGGCGTTAGTACTAAATTACCCACCATATACCAACCCACGGTTTGGTTTAGTTCGGTAGAGCTTTTAAGCTGCCAACATAAGAAATTGTTGTCTCCCCGACTATTATTTTTAGCTGTTATAAACGAACGCCTTTATACTTCGTGTATACGACAAAAGTGTAAAATAATTAACTAAAAAGTTAGACTTCCAGCAATAACAAAATGAACAACTTTTTGTTATGTATATATTTGCGGAAAAAAACCAATAGGAAAACGAAATATCGCTATGTGTTATAATTTTCAGGATTCCCTTATAAAACCCCCCCTACAAACCCCTACTCCTGCCCGTCCATAGCATAAATTGTTGGTAATGGCTTAATTATAATGAAGGCCTCACCTGCTAATGCAAATACACATACCGAGTTTTAGTTTAGTTTTCAGGTTGAGTCTTTTTTGTGGCAAATAATATGTAGTGTTGGACTCCCGCTGATAATTTTTAGCGTAATAACACAATTAAAACTGTCGGTATACGACAAAAGTGTATATATAACAAATAGTTACATGCTTAATAAACAAAATAAAACAACAACTTTTTGTCTATATGCATCATTTACCGAAAAAACCAATAGAAAACGTAGAAATTATCGCTAATTATTTTAGTTTTCAGGCTTTCCTCATAACAACCCCCCCCACTACATACCTGTTCGTCTCAAGAGAAATTTGAATAAATAGCCCTAAAGTCTAAGTTGGTGTTAGCTAGTAATATACATACTAAGTTTCTTGTAAATTCGGTTCAGCCAGTTTTATTTGCGTGAAAAGGTAACTAAAACAGAACAAAACAAACAAAACCAAACGCAAAAACAAACATACACGAAAAAGAAACAAAATGCAGTTTAACTGGTGTCTATGGACATGTGAAACGAAAAGTAATCGTGAAATGTTCGTTTACGCGAAAAAAAAAATCAATGTTACATGACAGATGGTATACAATTTATAATATATATATAGATATATATATATATATATTGGTCTGTTAAATCTCAAGCGGCCACAATTTTGGTCAGATCGTTGCCTAACTCGGTATTTAAACGTTTAGGTAAAAACGAAGATCAAGATTCTTTTAACGGCTGAAATCCGACCTTGTGGGTTAGAGGGGGTGAATTTTGAAAATTCTTAATATCTCCGTTATTATGCGTTGGATTGAGAAATTGTATTAAACCAATTTTATTGCAAATGTAATGTTCTTTAAATTTTGGTTCACTGTGTTGATTATTAACCGAGATATTTGCATTTTGTAGTTTTCGACCATTTGTAAACTCTTAACTCCAACTAATTTCATACAACCAAGAAGCTGTTAAATTATGAAACACATTTTTTTAAGCCCAAATATCAAATAATGTGTTCATTGAGATAATTGAGATAATTGCAAATACGAGAGGCACTTGATAAATATCTGCCTTAGTCTATCGCAAGGCCCTTTTCGAACGACTGTAGTTTCTTTAAATAATAGAAATACATAGAAGAGTCCCCATCACATAACAGAGTAGATTTTGCCAATGTTGCTAAACTGTAATACCCAATGTTTAATGACGCCAGCTACTTTTAGCAGATTTCCCTTAAGGGATATCAGCTATTGACGGTTCGTACTCCATGGATCTGCGGCGATTTTTGACTCCAATAATTTGTTCATATTTACCATAGATCCTAACCGGCGTAACCCAGCGAGATGGTGACGACGAAAATGAGGTCCCTTCAAAATCCATGATATATATCATTATCTATAAAATATATATTATAATATATATATATATATATATATATTATATATATATTAGTTTATATATATATATATCATTGTGAGAAACCTCGGCTGTCTGCTCCAGCGGTTGGAATTTTCTTTGTTCTGCAAATATTCGATGGGAATGAGTCCATGTTCTTCAGGCAATTAATTTAAAATGATTTGAATAGCTACTTCAATTTGGGTTTTTTATTCCAACCGCATGAGCAGACAACCGAGGTTCTCACAATGATAATACTCTCCAGCGATCCAGCCTCAATATATATATATATATATATATATATATATATATATATATATATATATATATATATATATATATATATATTTGTTTGTTAACACTCTAGCGGTCACAATTATTATTTAATCGTCCCCAAAATCGGTATGTAATCGTTTTATGAAAAAGAAAGATGGAGTTCGTTAACGGCTGAAATTGGAGCAGTCGGAGAGGGGGTTTAGAAGAGAGGAATTTCGATCATTCCAAATATTTCCGTTACTATACGTCGGATCGAAACATTTTATAGAACCAATCTTATATTAAATTAAATTTACTATAAATATTGCTATATACATTTATTATCTATCTTGAATAGTAACCAAGATATTTTCATTTTGATTATGTTTAACGGACGAGCTGTGGTCGCTTCTATTCGTTTCCGCCGAAAGCTAGTTCCCCACGCCGAGGAAGAAATCCTCACAGGTATCTCAATTTTAGCAGATTTCCCTGAAGGGAAATCCGCTATGGAGGTCTTACTCATGACGCGATTTTCGAAAATTGTCTTCAAATGTCTATCGATCTTACCCAGGAGATGACAAAAATGAGGTCCGTTCATAATTCTATATCTATATATATATATATATATATATATATATATATATATATATATATATATATATATATATATATATATGTCTGTTAACTCTCTAGCGGTCGCAATTTCTGTTTGATTGTTACCAAACTCGATATTTGAACGTTTTATGTAAAAACACAGATCCAGTTTGTTAATGGCTGAAATTAGACCATTGGGAGGGGGATTTTCGAAAATTCGAAAACTCCTTTACTATAATTCGGATCAAAATGTTGTATAGAGCCAATCTTATTATTGTTGTTGTTCTACTATAAATATTATTATATACATTTATCCTCTATCATGAATATTAACCGATATATTTTCTTTTTTAGCAGATTTCCCTTAAGGGAAATCAGCTATTGAGGTTGTACTCATGACTGAATTTTCGAAATTTTTCTTAAAATCTCCATTTATCCTACCTAGTAGATGACGAAAATGAGGTCCGATCACAACTGTATATATATATATATATATATATATATATATATATATATATATATTTGTCTGTTACCGCTCTAGCGGTCGCAATTTTGGTTTAATCGTTACGAAACTCGATATTTAACCGTTTTATGTAAAAAGACAGATCAAGTTCGTTAATGGCTGAAATCGGACCAGAGGGAGGGGGGGGGGTTTAAAGGGGGGGGATTTTCGAAAATTCGAAATATCTCCGTTATTATGCATCGGATCGAAAAATGGTATATAACCAATCTTATTGGAAATTAAATTTACTATAAATATTGTTATATACGTTTATTCTCTATCTTGAATATTAACGGAGATATTTGCATTTTTCAGTTTTCAGCAAACCGCCACTTCTACTCATGTTACGTAAACAATACTCTGCTACATAATAAATCACATTATTGGAAGTTTAAATACCAAAAATTGTATTCAAGAGACCTTTATTATACGAGATACATGCAAATATGCCCTGGCGACCCCCCCCCCCTCTTAAAGTTTTGGACTACTAAAATTTTATTGATTGAGATAACAATTATTCTGTCTCATTATTAATTACAGTACTAGATATAGTAAATAGCTCTCAATAAAAGAATGTGTTATATTCTGATATATTTCAGTAATTGTTTTTCTTTCCGGTGTGAGCCGGGACGACCCGTTTGTTTACATTTCTAACCTAACGCTTCCAGTCGGCCGGTTATTGAAATTGGATGAAACATTTCTTATTTCCGTTTGTATTTATTCACGGTGTAGTTGTGTTAGCAGTATGTATATTTATCAATTACTAAACTTCCCGAGGGAAATCTGCTTAGTTTACGCAGCCCCTGCGTGACGGGCTTTTACGTTTTGAGCCTTCAGCAAACCTCCGCTTCATGTCATATTAACAATAAGCTTTTAAGTCATGAACCACTTCATTACTAGGTTAAATACCAAATATTGTTTTCATTGAACATTTACTTTGAGAGATATACGCAAATACGTTCTGTGGACCCCGCCCCCCCCCACCGTCTTAAATTTTTAGACTACTAAAATTTGATTGATTGAGATAAAAATTAATTATAAATTACAGTACTAGATACAGTACATAATTTTCTATAAAAATAATATGTTATATATATATATATATATATATATATATATATATATATATATATATATAAAATTGTTTTTCTTTCCGGTGACCTGCTTGTTTACATTTGAGACGCTTCCATGAGGGAGGGGAAAGATTTCTTATTACCGTTTGTATTTCTTCACTCAATATTCACGGTAGTGCTGAGTTAGCAGTATGTAGATTTATCTATTACTAAACTTCAAGAGGGAAATCTTCTTAGTTTACGCAGCCCCTGCGTGACGGACTTTTTTAATAATATTTAGCAATCAATAAGTATATAATATTCTGTAAACTGGCATAAATAAGTGTTGAGAATACTCGATCATTCAAGTTGGGTAGTAGTTAACCAAATTTGAACTAAGTAGATAAGACATATCGGTACTTATCTCGTGGATGAAGTAATTAGTGGAAAAGGCATTAGCATCGCCAACTTTAGTTGTTAAAAAGGGGTCGTTTCCCCAGATGGCGCTCTTTGAACTCGGCACACATACCGACACGTTCTATCTTGGCTCGCTCTATAATTTGGAAATGGCGAACTTAAAACTCATCCTGTATAATGAGAGGAGAGCCCTAAGCCTTACTTACACATATTTAATTAAACATACTAATCTACATAAGTAATAGCAGAAAATTTTCGTATTGTAGTTATGATAAGTTAGAGTTCTCAGAAGAAAATGTCAGAAGGGAGCTTTTAAAGTTTATAGTTAACTAAAATACGAGATGCTCCTGTAGACGCTTATGTAATTATAGCAGATTTCCTTTCAGATATATCTGCTATTGAGGTTGTACACAACGTGATTTTCGAATAATTTCCTCTTTAAAATCAAATCAAAATCAGTAACAAAGATTAATGTATTATGTTCTCACCTAATCCTATCAGCTATCATGTCATTCTCAACATCATATATCATTTCAATAAAAAGTAATGCCGTGTAGTTTTTAGCAGATTTCCCTTAAGGGAAATCAGCTATTGAGGTCGTACTCATGACGCGAGTTTCGAAAAATTTCTTCAAATGTCCATCGATCCTACCCAGGAGATGACGAAAATGAGGTCCGTTCAAAATTTTATATATCTATATATATATATATTTGTCTGTTAACGCTCTAGCGGTCGCAATTTTTGTTTGATCGTTACCAAACTCGGAATTTAATCGTTTTATGTAAAAAGGAAGATCAAGTTCGTTAATGGCTGAAATCGGTTCAGTGGGAGGGGGGGTTTTCGGAAAATTCGAAATATCTCCGTTATTATGCGTCGGATCGAAAAATTGTATAGAATCAATCTTATTACAAATTTACTATAAATATTGTTCTATACATTTATTCCCTATCTTGAATATTAACCGAGATATTTGCATTTTTATTAAATTTGGGCCGGTAACGGATTTTTGAGTTTCCCGCCAAAACCTAGTTCGGCCCTTTGCCGTAAGTGTTGGGCTCTTGTATGGAGATTTCTCTATTGTATTACTTCACGTGGGAAATCTGCTTAGTTTACGCAGCCCCTGCGTGACGGACTTTTTTTTAATATTCCTGTGTTTGTGCTAAATATATTTCAGGGTATATATATATATATATATATACATATATATATATATAAATATATATGTCCATCGATGCTATCTAGAAGATGATGAAAATGATGTCCTTTCAAAACTGTATATATATATATATATATATATATATATATATATATATATATATATAGTGTGGTAAGAGGAATAGGAAAAAGCCCAAAAGCCCGCCAGCTGCGTAAACTAAGCAGATTTCTCACGACGTGGTACGACAGATTATTTTCTTCACGATATATTTTCTATTTATATGTAAAAATCCAGTAAGTAATAGTGGGGGTTTACTAAAGGCTAAGAACCAAGGAAGTACCAGTAACTCGTTTAATATTTCAGTCACGAGATAATATATAGAAAATACATATGTGAGCAACCCCCGGCCCACGGTAATGCTCCATCCGGCCAACGAGACATTTTCAAAAACCCAATCAAACAAAAATATTAACTTACTCCATATTAGGAAGATGAGGAGAGATTTGTGCGTTTGGCAGTACTTATAAATGCGAACAGTTCTTTTCAATGATGAAAGTTAATAAATCAATAACGTCCGTCACGCAGGGGCTGCGTAAACTAAGCAGATTTCCCACGTGAAGTTTTACAATAGAGAAATTTCAGAATAGAGAGTCAAACATTTACGGGAACGGCCCGAACTAGCTCTTGACGGAAACTCACGACTAGACCCGAAGTTAGCCGATCTCATCTCAGAAGCTGAAAACAGAAAAATGCAAATATCTCGGTTAATATTCAAGATACAGAATAAATGTATATAAAATTATTTATAGGAAATTTAATTTGCAATAAGATTGCTTCTATATAAACTTTCGATCCGGCGTATAGTAAAGGAGATATTTCGAATTTTCGAAAATCCTTCCCTTTAAACCGCCCCCCCCCTCCCACTAGTTCGATTTCAGCCATTAACGAACTTGATCTTTCTTTTGGCATAAAGTGAGTAAATATCGAGTTTGGTGACGATCGAACAAAATTACGACCGCTAGAGCATTAACAGATATATAAATATATATATATATATATATATATATATATATATAATATATATTTATATAAATATTATATATATTATTATAAATTTGCAACGGGACTTCATTTTCCGTCATCTCCTGGGTAGGATCGATGGACATTTGAAAAAAAAAAAATTTTTTCGAAACTTCGCGTTCATGAGTACGACCTCAATAGCTGATTTCCCTTAAGGGAAATCTGCTAAAACATTGTACAGGGCTGACTGACTATAATTTGGAAAATTCTTTTCGTATTTGTATCAGTGGAATTAGTCCAAAAATCCATGGATTAGTTTTCCAAACTCCAGCTCGTTTCTCATTGATTTCGGTGTCGCTATTTTCACTTTACGTTGTTTGTAATAATTCTTAATTTTTAACGATTTAATTTATAATGTTTTGTAACCTATTTTTTAATTAAATTACCTTCCTTTAATAAAAAGTATTATAACTGCACCTGCACTTGTTTATAACTGCACTACTTCACAATCATCACTAGTTGTTTTATAACTATGCTTATAACCTTTCACAACCATGCTTATAACATACCAACAAAATACCATAACCTTCACAACATCTTAATTTTGTTCATATTCTGGTTAGATCTGATCATGTATTACACGATTACGGAAAAGAAATTAATATTACACTCGTGACGAAAGTAGAATTTACAACTCTCGTGAAATTACCACACTTGCTTCGCTCGTGTGTGTAAACGTTTCACTCGAGTTGTAAATTGATCTACTTTCGTCACTTGTATAATAAATAACTAATTTAAGTTTGTGATATAACAGTTTATAAAGGATATAACAGGTTCTCAGGTAAGAAAAACGTCCCGTTCCTTCACTAATGTTGAACAACAGTGAAGGAACGAAGAGTTTTTTTCTTACCTGAGATAATAATTCCTTCACCATCCAGCACCTCAAAAATGGATATAACAGAATATTTAAGTGGGTCATGATATAACAGCTTTTTTATAATATGACCTAAGCGAGAGCGGCGGTTTACTAAAAGCTGAAAATTTTGAAATGCAATAATCTCGTTTTTTTTGTTTTTTTTAATGTTGAAATTGTTATCTCTTACATCTTATCTAATCTTCCATACATGGATTAGGAAACGGTGTTAGTAAGGTGATAAACACAGTACATAACTTTTGCTTGGAGTGTTAACATCTAGATTTCTTATATCATGGAATATGTTCCAAAAAACAGCATTTGCGGGAAGTTCTGCTTCACTACTATCTTTTAAAGAAAAGTGCTGCAGAAACGTATCGCTTGTTTGTGGATGTTTATGGTGACCATGCTCCATCGGAGGCGACTTGCAGATATTGGTTCAAGCGCTTCAAAAGTGGTGACTTTAATGTCGATGACAAAGAACGCGATAGTGCCCCAAAAATGTTTTAAGACGATGAACCTCAGGAATTGCTTGACATTGATCCTTATCAGACCCTTGAAGAGTTGGCTACAGCATTAGGTGTTGATCGATCCACCATTGGAAAACGGCTAGATGCTCTGGGAATTGTTCAGAAGGCAGGAAGTTGGACGCCATTCGAGTTGAAGAAAAGGGATATTGAAAGACGTTTGGTCACTTGCGAAATGTTGCTTGATCGACAAAGAAGAAAGAGTTTTTTGCATCGGATCATCACTGGCGATGAAAAATGGATTCACTATGACAATCCTAAAGGTAAACTTGCATGGGTGAAGCCAGGTGAACCAGGTCCATCAACACCCAAGCGCAATATTCATGGCTTAAAGGTGATGCTCTGTATCTGGTGGGACATGCGGGGTGTGGTCTACTATGAGCTGCTGAAACAGTCTGAAACTATTAATTCCTCCCAACTTTACCGACTTCAGTTAATACGTTTGAAACGAGCTATTCAAGAAAAACGACCTGAATGGCGTGATAGGCGTGAAAAACTGATTTTGCAGCACGACAATGCTAGGCCCCATGTTGGTCATCCCGTCCGGACATACCTAGAACAGGTCAACTGGGAGGTCCTACCCCACCCGCCGTATTCACCAGACATTGCCCCTTCAGATTATCATTTGTTCCGGTCTATGCAGTCAGCACTTACTAGGCAGTGCTTTACCACATACGAGGATGTTAAAAAATGGGTCGATGACTGGATTGCGTCGAAAGATATAGAATTCTTCGCTCGAGGAATCCGTTTACTGTCTGAAAGATTGGCCCAGGTTGTCGCTTCAAATGGAAATTATTTTGAATAAAGTACTTTTTTATTTCTCTATTCCAATTTTGTTTTCACCTAAAAAAAAAATTAAAACTTATTCCCATACCCTTTATATATATATATATATATATATATATATATATATATATATATATATATATATACTAGCTCAGAGACCCGGCGTCGCCCGGGAGGTGATTTGAGGCTGTTTGGTGATGGTATTTTTTTGGCACGGGGTTAATTTGCAAATATTCTGACAGTTACCCGTCCCAGTGTTTAGGGTTAATACCCGTTTTTGGCATTTGTTAATAATAAAATTAATTTTTTATGTAAGTCTTCACTGTCCTCCAAGTTGTCATATTTCCCGTCTCTTGTGCATTATGCATAGATTTCAGTTATACTTTGTTAAAAGACAAAAATGAATATGACAAAAGTTACTCTAAATAACAAAATAAACAACTTTTGTTATGTTCATATTTGCCGAAAAACGAATAGAAAACGAAATACCGCTATTTTTAAATTCAGGCATCCCTTACAACCCCCACTCCTGCCCGTCTCTAGAAATGTTGGTATGGCTTGTTATAATAAAGGCCTTAGTCCTAATACACGTACCGAGTTTTATTTAGTTCGGTTGATTCTTTTGTGCCAAATAAAATTGATGACTCCCGCTATAATATTTAGCGTATAACTCATTTATATTTAGGTATACGACGAAAGTGTACATAACAAAAGTTACTCTAAATAATAAAATAAATAACTTTTGTTATGTGCATATTTGCCGAAAAAACAATAGGAAACGAAATATCGCTATTTTTAATTTCAGGCCTCCCTTATAACCCCCACTCCTGTTCGTCTTAGAGAATATTAGTATAGCCTAAAGTCTAAGTTGGGCTAGTAGTAATATACATACCAAGTTTCATAAAATTCGGTTCAGCCGTTTATGCGTGAAAAGGTAACAAACAAACAAACAAACATACACGAAAGAAACAAAATGCAGATATGGTATCTATGACATGTGAAACGAAAAGTTATCGTGAAATTTCGCGAAAAAAATCAATGTACAGACAGAGGTTACAATTTTATATATATATATATATATATATACTAGCTCAGATACCCGGCTTCGCCCGGGAATTGATTTGAGGCTGAATGGTGATGGTATTTTTTTGGCAAGGCTTTACTTTGCACAATATTTTGACATTTACCCGTCCCAGTGTTTTGTAAGACTTCACTGTCATTCATATTGACATATTTCCCGTCTCCTGTGCATTATGCATAGATTTCAGTTATTAAAGACAAAATATTAACGTAGATTTGAATTAATTTTTCCAGGTGAGGAACCTGATAGTTCATATTGAAAAGAATTGTTGAGGAAATTTCTCTAAATAACAAAATAAACAACTTTCGTCATGTGCATATTTTGCAGAAAACCCAATAGGTAACGAAATATCACTATTTTTATTTTCAGGCCTCCCTTATAACCCCCACTCCTGCCCGTCCCTAGAAATGTTAGTATGGCTTATTATAAGAAAGGCGTTAGTGCTAATACACATACCGAGTTGTATTTAGTTCGGTTGAGTCTTTTGTGCCAAATAAAATTGTTGACTCCCGCTATAATTTTTAGCGTATAACGCCTTTATTTTTCGGTAAACGACGATAGTGTATATAACAAGAGTTTCTCTAAATAACAAAATAAACAACTTTTGTTTTGTGCATATTTGCCGAAAATGCAAAAGGAAACGAAATATCACTATTATTAATTTCAGGCCTTCCTTATAACCCCCACTCCTGCCCGTCCCTAGAAATGTTAGTATAGCTTATTATAATGAAGGGGTCAGTACTAATTCACATACCGAGTTTGGTTTAATTCGGTTGAGTCTTTTGTACCAAATAAAATTGTGGACTCCCGCTTTAGTTTATAGCGTATAACTCATTTATGCTTCCGCATACGGCAAAAGTGCATATAACAAAAGTTACTCTAAATAACAAAATAAACAACTTTTGTTATGTTCATATTTGCTGAAGAAGCAATAGGAAACGAAATATCGCTATTTTTAATTTCAGGCCTCCCTTATAACCCCCACTCCTGTTCGTCTCAGAGGATATTAATATAGCCTAAAGTCTAAGTTGGGCTAGTAGTAATATAGATACCAAGTTTCATAATATTCGGTTCAGCCGTTTATGCGTGAAAAGGTAACAAACAAACAAATAAACAAACAAATAAACAAACAAACAAACAAACAGACACGAAAGAAACAAAATGCAGTCATGGTGTCTATGACATGTGAAACGAAAAGTTATCGTGAAAATCCGCGAAAAAAATCAATGCACAGACAGAGGTTACAATTTTATATATATATATATATAGATATATGTATATATATATATATATATATATATATATATATATATATATATATATATATATATATATAGTTTATAGCGGACCTCATTTTCGTTATCTTCATGGTATCGATGGGGATTTGAAAATGTTTTTTGTATATCACGCCATGAATCACCTTGATTAACATTAAAGGACATCTTCTAAAATCGAACCCCATTAACAGGAATGGTGTAGGCACAAGATTGCGCCAACTCACAGCAATATTTCGCTCTCAATAAGTCATTTATAATGTACCGACTAGGCTCTCACGATAAACTCTGAAAGTCAATTATAGCATAATTAATTAATCAAACTCTGTTAAAGTAGACACAAGGAGGCTAGAAGGTTGTTAACTTATAATTGAAATGAATGCACTTGGTTCGATTCCATTAAATAATTACTCGTGTAAAGTTTGCAGGGCCATTAAAGGGTTAAGTTTGAAGTGGCTGTAAACACAGCTTATTGAGAGTACGCCTGCGCACTGATTTATATTTAATTAACTTAAGCAAGAGTAAAGTTATTGTTCTAGGCTGGGGGTGTTGGGGAGAATAAATAAAATGTACAGGATTCCTACATAATTCAGTTACTAAACGAAGGGGTTGCGTAAACTAAACAGATTTTCCGGGATGAAGGAGTGACACACTAATGATCTTATCTCGCCATCATTTCCCTATTCCCACTTTGGCAGAACTCCTATTGGGCGAACAGCTATTGGGCTTCTAATAATGATGCGATTTTAGAAACATTTCCTCAAATGTCCATCAATCCTACCTAGGATATGACGAAAATGAGCTCTGTTTAAAAGTATACAAATGTACATAAAGATACGCTCACACACATATACTGTCTGTTACCTGATATTTAATCGTTTAAGTAAAACTTATGATAAAGTTGATAAGGATCAATAAAAAGGCTTGTTCTCTACTATTGTTTTAGCAGATTTCCCTTAAGGGAAATCAGCTATTGAGGTCGTACTCATGACGCGATTTTCGAAATTTTCTTCAAATGTCCATCAATCCTACCCAGGAGATGACGAAAATGAGGTCTGTTCAAAATTATATATATATTTATATATATATATATATATATATATATATATATATATATATATATATATATATATTTGTCTGCTGACGCTCTAGCGGTCGCAGTTTTTGTTTAATCGTTACCAAACTCTATATTTAGTCGTTTTATGTAAAAAGAAAGGCCAAGTTCGTTAACGGCTGAAATCGGACAAGGGGGGGGGCGTTTAGAGGGGAAGATTTTCGAAAATTCGAAATATCTCCATTACTATACGTCAGATGAAAAAAATGTATAGAAACAATCTTATTGCAAATTAAACGTACTATGAATATTGTAAATATTTTTCAATCAAATTAATACGTTATATTCAGATATCTTACAGTAATCGTTTGTCTTTCCGGAAGGAAGTTGGCAGAACTGTTTTTTTTACATTTCAAATGCTTTTCCTCAGAAAACTTCTTGTTATCGATTGAATTTGTTCACTTGATATTCACAGTGTTGTAGTGTATCCGGTATGTAGAGTTATATATCGTTATTAAACTTCACGCGGGAAATCTGCTTAGCCCCAGCGTAAGGGACTTTTTATCGATCCTTTTCAATTTGTTCTTCTACCATCCAGCTTACTCAAGAGAAAGATAAAGTTCGTTAAAACTGAAATGAATCTTTGATATCGATTCCCCCCTACTACTAATGTCATATAAACAATAATCAGTTATCTCATGTACCACTTTATTTGAAGCTCGTATTTATATATTAAGTTAATGGAAACTCGAAAATGATTATTTATTCTATATCATAATTGTTTCATTATGACTCTGATTATTTTCGTTAATGGATGGATGTCGACCAGGAATAGAGGACGGTCATCGAAAAATTAAAATATCAAAACAAAATTCTCCTTTTCTCATGAAAATGTATTAAAGGCGCAATTTTTGAAAAAAAATCTCAAATATCCATCGACCCTACGCAGGAGATGACGGGAATGAGGTCCTTTGAATATTATTTATTTATTTATTACGTAGAGCTCGGCAACTATGGCGACTTTGCTCTTCTTAGACATGGGGGAAAACAAAACAAAAACAAAAAACAACAACAACAAACAAAATAGCAGAAAATTGAACACGAAATAATATATAGAACAAAACTAAGGGAACGCAACACAAAACAAAAGAAGAAACACGAACACAACATAGAAATAAAAACAGACGGTAAATAAATAAGTGAAAAGAAAACTTGATAACTTTGAAACAAAAACTAAATAGGTCTCACACACACACACACACACACACACGCACACACACTCACACACACACACACAAACATATAAGCATGCACACACATTAAAAATTTTAAAATATGTAATTAAATATTCTCAAACTGCCCTATTGTTTTTAAATATGTCAGAATCGTGGCAAAATGTGGGCTACCCTCAGTCAATAGTTCGTTCAAGTCATGTGGAATGTTTAAGTAAGCTCGTAATCTGCATTCTGTTAGTAAGTGTTTTATAGTTAGTCCAGTGTTGCAATGAGTACAAGTAGGCTTGTCTTTTTTGTTCATTATGTAAGAATGTGTCAGATATGTATGTCCAATACGTAATCTTGTGAGCACGACTTGGTCTCTTCTTGAATATACGTTCTGTCTCTTTGTCCATCCAGTAACATTGCGTTTTATTTCTAATAATTTGTTGTCAGTACGTAACCAGTGTATTTGCCAGTCTTGGAGTATTTTTGTTTGTACAATCTTGTTGAGGTCTGTTGGTGTTAGTGTAATTATGTCGGTA
Organism: Riptortus pedestris; assembly: GCA_019009955.1. Lineage (NCBI taxonomy): Eukaryota > Metazoa > Arthropoda > Insecta > Hemiptera > Alydidae > Riptortus > Riptortus pedestris. The sequence continues at coordinate 19,287,734 of CM032228.1, forward strand.
GTAGTAGTCCAATATTATTATTTTATTTATATATTCTACATCTATGATATATTTATTAAATCTAATTTTAAAATGCTACTTATATTAGGTGAATCAAATATAAACGAGACTTTTTTTTTTTTAAATTTATTTTAATTTTAAACGCAAAAAATAATATAGCTTATTTTTCTACATAATCCCCTGACTTGGAAACACATTTTTCCCAACGGATTGGTAGCTTTCCAATTCCTTCCATGTAGAAAGATGCAGGTCGTGTCTGCAGCCAATTGCGCAATAGGCTTCAGCCTCACCATCACTGTCGAATCTTTCGCCTCCTAAAGCTTCCTTGAGAGGGCCAAACACATGAAAGTCACAGGGTGACAGGTCTGGACTGTAAGGAGGGTGTTCCAGTGTCTCCCACCCCAGTTGCTCCAATTTTTCCCTAGTCATGGCTGCTGTATGGGGGCGAGCATAGTCATGGAGAAGAACCACTTCTCTGATCGGTAGGTCTCGTCTTTTGCGGCGATATGCAAGTCGGATTTTCAACACGATCACGACCCCCCCACAAACTGTTTATGGCATGCAAACACTCTGGCTCGCGAAAGTGTCTTTTCCCCGAACTGTGCAGTCAATCTCCTCAAGATTTCGGCCGGTTTTACACCTTCTGCGGCGAGATACTTAATTACGACACGTTGCGCAGTCGACGGGGGTACCTCTTCCTCCAACATCGTCACGGTGGACACCGAGACGATCGAGGTGGCGAGATCACGTGCTTCCCCTACTCCTGACTAACCTACCCAACAACAAAAAAGGCGGGAACGTTCTCCCACCACTACTGTGCCCGAAAGGCGAAAAGTCTCGTTTATATTTGATTCACCCACGTATGCTGACGTGCTCGTTTACCGTTTCGATGTAGGTTCATACAAATACAATATATAGCAAAAAAATTATTGTGGGATGTGTTAAATTAATATTATTAATAATTATATATATACATATATATATTAAAAAGGATAGCCCCTGAAGAGATTGCAAAGAAGCCACGAAACATGTATGGCAGTATCAATAAAGTTTGCACCGAAGAAAATGTTTTTTTTAATTGGAGACCCTTGCCATCAAATTTGAAGAATATTTATATACACACATATAAATTGATCGTGCAACGCTCTAGTGGTCGCATTTTTTCCTTGATAGTTACCATACTCGGTTTTTAATCGTTTCATGTAAAAAGAAAGATCAAGGTCGTTAATAGCAGGAATCAGAATAGTGGAAGGGTTGTTTCGAAAATTCGAAATATCTCCGTTATTACACTTCGGATCAAAACATTTTATAGAATCAATGTTGTTAAACTATAAATGCTATACAATTGCCCATCTATTCATTTTTTGTAGATTAAATATTAAACGAGTTATTCGCACTTTATTGTGGTTTCAGCACTGGTGTAAAACCCCACAACTACTCATCCAATTTTTACTTTGATATAGAAAATATATGTTGGGAATAGATCAATAGTGTGCCACACGTGGGAAATCTGCTTAGTTAACGCAGCCCCTGCGTGGCGAACCTTTTTATTCTCTATTTCCCACCCAACTTAGGAAAACCGAACCACGTGGACTTGGGTGTAATTTCCTTTTTATTTCTTCCTCTTTTTCGTCCTTTAAATCTAGATCTGGAACGAATAAGTTTTTCGGTATCACACCTCCAAAACTAAAACAATGGGGCAACTTTTATCGTCTAGATTCCTAACTTGTTCGACTCGGCAAAGTATAACTCTGGAGATATTTCTTGCTTTTCCCCGGCCAGAGAATATTGCTTCCATTCCGAAGCAGTGAATCGTAAACCCCCAATATTCCAATCTTCCATTTTTAATCATTTTCAGGCGTTATGAGTGTATACAGCAATTGAAACGGCTGGCCTTACATTATTTATGGAGGTGTAAATTTATTTAATAATAGGAGACAATAAATAACGTATACGGTGATTGAAAAAAAAAAAAAAAAATTTTACGGAAATATCTTATTTATGCTGGAGTAATTGTGAATGGTACTTTATTTGTAGCCAACGACACAGCCTTATTTATATTGATTTTAGCAGATTTCCCTTAAGGGAAATCAGCTATTGAGGTTGTACTCATGACGGAATTTTCGACATTTTTCTTCAAATGTCCATCGATCCTACCTAGTAGATGACGAAAATGAGGTCCGTTCAAAACTGTATATATATATCTATATATCTATATATATATATATATATATATATATATATATATATATCTATATATTTGTCTGTTACCGCTCTAGCGGTCGCAATTTTTGTTTGATCCTTACCAAACTTCATATGTAAGCGTTTTATGTAAAAAGAAAGATCAAGTTCGTTAACGGCTGAAATCGGACCAGTGGGAGGGGGGGGGGTTTAGAGGGGAGGATTTTCGAAAATTCGAAATATCTCCGTTACTATACGTCGGATCGAAAGGTTGTACATAACCAATCTTATTGCAAATTAAATTTACTATAAATATTGTTATATACATTTATTCTGTATCTTGAATATTAACCGAGATATTTGCATTTGTATTCTGCGAGTAGTCAGAGCTCTGGCGGCTGTTTCCATAACTATCGTCCCTCGTGAATAGGTTTAGAGGTTAGGTTAACTGTTTTTTGGGGCTAGAAACTACTGGGTTATTACGCCCTAAATAATGTTTTTTAGGTTTAGAGGTTTCTTACTACTACAGTTGTTATTAGGCAGATTTCTCTTTTTGTAAAACTTCACATGGGAAATCTGCTTAGTTTACGCAGCCCCTGCGTGATGGACTTTTTACATATCAGAGTTTATTCGTATAAAGAAATTTAAGGTGAGACTAAGGTTTTCAGCTATTGAGGTTGTACTCATGACGCGATTTTCAAATAAAAGTCCGTCACGCAGGGGCTGCGTAAACTAAGCAGATTTCCCTCGGGAAGTTTAGTAATAGATAAATATACATACTGCTAACACAACGACACCGTGAATAAATACAAACGGAAATAAGAAATGTTTCATCCAATTTCAATAACCTGCCGACAGGAAGCGTTAGGTTAGAATTGTAAACAAACAGGCCGGGCCGGCTCACACCGGAAAGAAAATTAATTACTGAAATATATCAGAATATACCACATTATTTTATTGAGAACTATTTACTATATCTAGTACTGTAATTAATAATGAGTCAGAATAATTGTTATCTCAATCAATAAAATTTTAGTAGACCAAAACTTTAAAATGCGGGGGGTGGGGGTCAGCAGGGCATATTTGCATGTATCTCGTACAATAAAGGTCTCTTGAATACAATTTTTGGTATTTAAACTTCCAATAATGTGATTTATTATGTAGCTGAGTATAGTTTACGTGACATGAGAGAAGTGGCGGTTTGCTAAAAACTGAAACATGCAAATATCTCGGTTAATATTCAAGATAGATAATAAACGTATATGACAATATTTATAGTAAATTTAATTTGCAATAAGATTGATCATATACAATTTTTCGATCCGATGCATAATAACGGAAATATTTGGAATTTTCGAAAATCCCCCCCTTTAAACCCCCCCCCCTCCCTCTGGTCAGATTTCAGCCATTAACGAACTTGATCTGTCTTTTTACATAAAACGGTTAAATATCGAGTTTCGTAACGATTAAAGAAAAATTGCGACCGCTAGAGCGGTAACAGACAAATATATAGATAGATAGATAGATAGATAGATAGATAGATATATATAGATATATATATACAGTTTTGAACGGACCTCATTTTCGTCATCTACTAGGTAGGATCGATGGACATTTGAAGAAAAATTTCGAAAATTCCGTCATGAGTACAACCTCAATAGCTGATTTCCCTCAAGGGAAATCTGCTAAAATTGTCTCCAAATGTCCGTCCATCCTACTTAGTAGATGACGAAAATGAAGCCCGTTAAAAATTTTGGTATATAAGTTACCGCTCTTCGCAATTTTTGTTTAATCGTTACCAAACTCGTTATTTAATCGTTTTATATAAAAAGGAAGACCAAGTTTCTTAATGGCTGAAAACCGGCCAGTTGTAGGGGGGGGGGCTAGAGGGGTAGAATTTCAAAAACTCATAATATCGCCGTTATTATACGTTGGACCGGAAAATTGTACAGGATCAATGTTATTGAAAATGTTATGTTCTATAAATGTTTTATGTATGTGTTTCACTGTCTTGATTATTAACCGAGATATTTGCATTTTTTTAGATTTCGGCTTTCAGTAACCCCCACTCCTACTTATGCCATATTAACAGGAAGCTGTAATATTATGAAGCACTTTATTTCGTCCCTAAATACAAAATGTTGTTCTCATTGAACTTTAGATTTTGCAATAAATGCAAATACGTGAAGCGCGTGGGAAATCTTCATAGTTCACGCAGCCCATACGTGACGAACTTTTATTCTCAATTAGCAACCGTACCAATTATTATTATTCTTGGAAAAAATTGCACAAGTATCTATCGTTTTAATCACATTCATAATTTCTCTATTGAACTATCATGTAAGGCGCATTAATCTTATCAAAAATTTCGATTGCCTAAAGCATTGATTTCAAAGATAGAAAAAGTGAGACAGTGGCTTGCAGGACATATGGTTTTGCCACTCTGCCATTACCATGAGGGACATACTGGAATTGTCCGATTTATTTACTTACCTAAATACTCACCATTTATCTAAAGCCATGCCCTCAGATTTCAGAATAATACTTTTTCACCATACTACGATGTAATCACCTGTTTTACACACCTAATTTGCGGTCCGAAAACTACACTTGGCCGCCCTAGGGCCGAAAATGAATATTTCGCCCTAGGGCCGCAAAATCAGCTGTTTATTATTTTAATTCATTCATTTCATTATATACATTCTATTAGTTTGTTTTGCTCGTATTATTGTTTAGTTATTTAGTAATTATGGCTAATAATATATCAGAATCTATAAATAGAAGAGCAAAAGAAATCATGGCAGATTTGATCATGGCAAACAACCAAAATTGTACTTTTAACATTTCTATAAATCAAAAATAAACGAACTAACTTTTTTTAGCATTTTGAAATATATCGGTTGTATTAAATGAAACACACATATGTTCATCTCTCTTTATTAACTTACATAATAACATAACGTAAAACAATCCATACATTAAACATTCATCATGTCCCCATAACCACAAGATAACCTTCTAACAAAGAGGTACACTTAACCAAAAGAAAATCTTGTTTTTGATTAATGTTATATCGTATTAATATTTATTGTAGTATGGTGAAAAATAGCGTTCGTGCCAAAGTGCTTTTGCCGGCCCTCGAACTTTTCATGACCTCGACTACGTCTCGGTCAAAAAATATCTCGGGCCGGCAAACGCCCACTTTCGGCCCTTGGTACGAAATATACTATTAGTCAACGCAATTTAACTATGAAACGTCTTGTTCTAGGCTTAAATACCAAATATTTATTTAAAGAGATCTTTAATAGATAGGAACAAGCAAAATGTTGTATGATGACAACATTATTTACAACTTTTTTTCTTGACTCAAAAATATTTATTTGATTTTTGTCATACTCGATATTTAGCCGCTTTTTTTTGTCAACACTAAAGATCATATTAGCAGATTTCCCTTGAGCGAAATCAGCTATTGAGGTTGTACTCAAGACGGAATTTTCGAAATGTTTCTTCAAATGTCCATCGATCCTACCTAGTAGATGACGAAAATGAAGTCCGTTCAAAACTATATATATATATATATATATATATATATATATATATATATATATATATATATATTTGTCTGTTACCGCTTTAGCGGTCGCAATTTTTGTTTGATCGGTGCCAAACTCGATATTTAGTCGTTTTATGTAAAAAGAAAGATCAAGTTCATTAACGGCTGAAATCTGACCAGTGAGAGGGGGGTTTAGAGGGGAGGATTTCCGAAAATTCGAAATATCTCCGTTACTATACGTCGAATCGAAAAATTGTACAGAATCAATCTTATTGCAAATTAAATTTACTATAAATATTGTTATATACATTTATTCTCTACCTTGAATATTAACCGAGATATTTGCATTTTTATGAAGTCCGTGGTCGGGTATAGTTTGTCCATTTCCGCAAGTACTCGGCTCAGGTGGAAGCTTCTTCTAACCTTACCTGTCGTTACTAACCTTCCCTTACCTTACCTTCCTTACTTTGTGAGATTTATGCAAATACGTTCTGTTCATCCGCCGCCCCCCCCCCTTCTTTAGTTCTTGGACTACTAAAATTTGAGTTATTAAAATATAAATTATTCTTACAATTCAGAAGCCGTTTCAGTTGGGAATTTATTTTAATTAACTGAAAGATTTCTCATTACCGTTTGTATTTAATCACGGTGGTATTGTGTTACCAGTATGCAGATTTCTCTATTGTAAAACGTCACATGGGAAATCTGCTTAGTTTACGCAGACCCTGCGTGACGGACTTTCTGAAACTGGACCAGGAATAGAGGAGGGGGGTTCAAAGCGTGGGGTATTGGAAATTTCAAAATAACTCCGTAATTATGAGTCAAATTGAAAAATGTTATAGAACCAATCTTGTTAAACTTTTGATGCCATACAATTGTTGCTATCAACATTTTTTCAGAAATTCAAACATAAAGAAAGTTATTCCTCCTTTATTGTTTTATGTCTTCAGAAGTCACCCATTTCTACTCCTATGATTTTATTTAGAAATAAGGAAGGAATGCTAGTTGGTGTGTCATACTAGCATGTGTGGGAAATCTGCTTATTGTACTCAACTTCTGCGTGAGGGAACTTTTCACTTTTGACTATATCAGACTGACTATAGAAGGAAGAGCTTAAACTCTTCACTTAGCCGTCAAAACCTCGTGCGTGTTGTGCATTGTTCACATTATACAAACTTTGCGGCACAATTCAGTTATGCAAATTTATTCATAGAGGCTCTAATCTGAGTTAGGCCAACTTTACCACTCACATCATTATCTCAAAGTAACTTTTCAGCGATCCAATATAATCAGTTACAATTCAATTTAAGTCAATAAAACCACTCCCTTCTTTATGAGCAAAGTTCTCAATTTATGGATTATTTTTTATATGTAAAACTGCATCAATTACATCAATTCATCAAGCATCAATCAGTCTTTCAATAAAAAGATTGCATTTAACGTATAAATAAATTCCGTCACGAAGGAGCTGCGTTAACTAAGCAGATTTCCCACGTAAGCCACGCATTAGTATTTGTCTTAAAAATTAATATTTCAATGAGAACAGGATTTGGTATTTAACTTTCAAATAAAGCGTTTCATTATATTAAATAGTTTTGTATATGTGACATGAGTAGGAGTGGGGGTTTACTGAAGGCTGAAAAATAAAAAATTCTAACATCTCGGCTAATGTAAAATATAGAAATTATATGTATTTAACAACATTTGAAGTACAATTAATTTGTAATAAGATTGGTTTATACAATATTTCGATCCGACTCGTAATAAAGGAGATATTTTGAATATTAAAAATTCTTTCCGTCAAAACCACCCTCCCCCTGGTCCGACTTCAGCCGTTAACGAACTCGATCTTAAGTTTAACATGAAACGCTTATGTATCGAGTATGGTTACGATCAAATAAAAATTGCGACACCAAGAGCGGTAACAGACAAGTGTTTGTGTGCGTGTATATATATATATATATATGTATAATTTTGAAGATGATTTCATTTTCATCATTTTAAGGGAAATCTGCTAAAAATCAATGGTTTCCTTTATTTAGTTTCACTAATATATGATTTAATATATACAATTTACATTACATTTTAATTTATTTAACAGTTACAATAAGATTGTTACAATTATTGAGAGTATTGTTTACTTCTTAGCTGATTTCTTTCCTTTAAGGGAAATCAGCTTTCGAGGTTGTACTCTTGGCGTGATTTTTGAAAAATGTCCTGAAATGTCCATCAATTCTACTAAGGAGATGACGGAAATGAGTTCCGATCAAAATTACACACACACACACACACACACATATACATATATATATATATATATATATATATATATATATATATATATATATATATATATATAAATTTGCCTGTTACCGCTCTACCGGTTGCACTTTTTGTATGATCGATACCAAACTCGACACTAAAACTTTTCATGTAAAACTAAAAATCATGTTCGATAACTGCTAAAATCGGAATAGTAGGGGGAGGAGTTTAGAGGAGAATTTTCGAAAATTGAAAACAACTCCGTTATTAGCCGTATCGAAATTAGATTTCTTGCATGAATATTATTCTAAATGATAAATATCCCTAAATAGATTTTTTATCTATCTTCTGTATTAAGCGAGTTAACGACATTTTTTTAATTTCATCCTTCAGTAAAACCTCACTTTTAGTCATTGCACTTACATGCTAAAATGGAATGCAAATATTTCGGTTAGTAATCATGATAGAGAGAATAAGTGTATAACGACATTGAAATGTTAGGCGACTTAGCCTGATTTTTTGTTCCTTTACATTGTAGTCTTTCTGTAATTTTTTTCGACTCTTTCTTGTCTAAATTTCCAATTTTTCCTTGTCCAAGATTTCTTTGGAAATACATAAAATTAAGTTCAAGCACCGGAATTTTTTTATCTTTTTCACATTGACATGAAATTAATAAATGGCACTCAAAGATCTCCGGGACCTTTTTGCAGTTGCAGGAGTATTCTATTTTACGTTTACATGCAGATACATCAAAGAGTGATAAAGCCTTTTGTTTTAATTCCTTAATTTTTTGTTTGTATTTTTCTTTTTCCTTGTCACGCTTAAAGGACTTCATTTGATTACGGTAGCTATTGTGGTATGAATTTATTAATTGCACAATTCTGTAGGGCGTCACTGTTGGTATTGATGCTTTGTCAAAGAGGGCTTTTACTTTTGGAGCGACAATATTAGATATTTGAAAGAAACAAACAAGCTTGTCAGGCGGCTGAGTCATCGCCCTAACAGGCAGCCGACATCTGCACTTGACTGTATAATGCGTCATTTTCATGTCCGTTGCGCTACCTCAGATTAATAAAATTATACTTTTCCAATTATTTATTGTATTTTTAAAACTCTACTGTAAAGGGCTATCACTATATCAGCCCAATATGAATCTATTAAGTTGCTTTAAAAATAATTACAAAAACTTATGATTTTAGTGAAATTTCGAAATTTCAAGTGTGTTACTCTAGCTGGGATTAAGTATATATATTTTTTCTTTGTTGCATTTTGGTAAGACATAATAGAGACAAGTTTTTTTTGGTATAGCATTAAGGAAAAAAAAATAATTGTTTTTTCGGCCCACCCTAATATATCTATCTATATATATATATATATATATATATATATATATATATATATATATATATATATATATAAAATTGTCTGTACATTGATTTTTTCTCTCGAAATTTCACGATAATTTTTTCGTTTCACATGTCATAGACACCATATCTGCATTTTGTTTCTTTCGTGTATGTTTGTTTGTTTGTTTTTTTGTTTGTTTGTTTGTTACCTTTTCACGCACAAACGGCTGAACCGAATTTTATGAAACTTGGTATGTATATTACTACTAACCCAACTTAGACTTTAGGCTATATTAATTTTCTCTGAGACGAACGAGAGTGGGGGTTACAAGGGAAGCCTGAAATTAAAAATAGCGATATTTCGTTTTCTATTGGTTTTTCGGCAAATTTGGACATTATAAAAGTTGTTTATTTTCTTATTTAGAGTAACTTTTGTTATGTACACTTTTGTCGTATACCGAAGTTTAAATGCGTTATACGCTAAAAATTATACCGGGAGTCAACAATATTATTTGCCAAAAAAGACTCAACCGAACTAAATAAAACTCGGTATATGTATTAGCAGTGAGGCCTTCATTATAATAAGCCATACCAACATTTCTACGGACGGGCAGGAGTGGGGGTTATAAGGGAAGCCTGAAATTAAAAATAGCGATATTTCGTTTCCTATTGGTTTTTCCGCAAATATAAACATAACAAAAGTTGTCTATTTTGTTATTTGGAGTAACTTTTGCTATACATATACACTTTTGTCGTATACCTAAGTATAAATGAGTTATACGTTAAAACTTTAGCGGGCACTAACGGCTGAACCGAACTTAACAAAACTCGGTATGCCAATTAGCATTAATTCTTCCATGGTTATAAGTTATATTAAAATTTTTAGGTTCGAACGGGAGGGGGGTTATAAGGGAGGCCTGAAATAAAAATTCACCATATTTACATGTATAAGAGACGGGAAATATAAAAATATCGAAGACTGAAGCCTTATCGAACAAATAATTCTATTATTAGCAAATCCACGGGAAAGACGGGTATCGATCCTAAACACTGGGACGGGTAAATGTCAAAATATTGTGCAATGTAAAGCCTGCTAAAAAATACCATCACCATTCAGCCTCAAATGAATTCCCGGGCGAAGCCGGGTATCTGAGCTAGTATATATATAAAATTGTAACCTCTGTCTGTACATTGATTTTTTTCGCGAAATTTCACGATTACTTTTCGTTTCACATGTCATAGACACCATAACTGCATTTTGTTTCTTTCGTGTATGTTTGTTTGTTTGTTTGTTTGTTACCTTTTCACGCATAAACGGCTGAACCGAATTTTATGAAACTTGGTATTTATATTACTACTAACCCAACTTAGACTTTAGGCTATATTAAAAATCTCTGAAAAGAACAGGAGGGGGGGTTATATGGGAGGCCTGAAATTAAAAATAGCGATATTTCGTTTCCTATTGGTTTTTCGGCAAATATGAATATAACAAAAGTTGTTTATTTTGTTATTTAGAGTAACTTTTGTTATATACATTTTTTTCGTATACCGGTTTATAAACGAGATATACGCTAAAACCTATAGCGGAAGTGAACAATTTAATTCGACACAAAAGACTCAACCAAACTAAATAAAACTCGGTATGTGTATTAGCACTAATGCCATCATTATAATAAGGCGTACCAACATTTCTAGGGACGGGCAGGAGTGGGGGTTGTAGGGGAGGCCTGAATTTAAAATTAGCGGTATTTCGTTTTCTATTGGTTTTTCTGCTAAAATACACATAACAAAAGTTGTTTATTTTGTTATTTAGAGTAACTTTTGTTATATAAATTTTTTTCATATACCGTTTTATAAACGAGATATACGCTAAAACCTATAGCGGAAGTGAACAGTTTAATTTGACTCAAAAGACTCAACCAAACTAAACCAAACTCGGTATGTGAATTAGTACTAATGCCTTCCTTATAATAAGTCATACTAACATTTCTAGGGACGGGCAGGAGTGGGGGTTATACGGGAGGCCTGAAATTAAAAATAGCGATATTTCGTTTCCTATTGCATTTTCAGCAAATATGCACTTAACAAAAGTTGTTTACTTTGTTATTTACAGTAACTTATGTTATATGCACTTTTGCCGTATGCGGAAGTATAAATGAGTTATACGCTAAAAACTATAGTGGGAGTCCACAATTTTATTTGGCACAATAGAATCAACCGAACTAAACCAAACTCGGTATGTGAATTAGCACTAACGCCTTCCTTATAATAAGCCATACAATCATTTTTAGGGACGGGCAGGAGTGGGGGTTATAACGAAGGCCTGAAATTAATAATAGTGGTATTTCGTTTCCTATTGCATTTTCGGCAAATATGCACATAACAAAAGTTGTTTATTTTGTTATTTAGAAAAACTTTTTTTATATACACTATCGTCGTATACCGAAGTATAAAGGCGTTATACGCTAAAAATTATAGCGGGAGTCAACAATTTTATTTAGAACAAAAGACTCAACCGAACTAAATAATACACTCAGTATGTGTAATAAATTTATTCAAATGTATGTTAATATTTAGTCCTTAATAATTCAAATATATGCATAATGCACAGGAAACGGGAAATATGACAAAATGGAGGACAGTGAAGTCTTACATAAAAAATTAATTTTATTATTAAGAAATCCACAGAAACGACGGGTATTAACCCTAAACACTGGGACGGGTAGATGTCAAAATATTGTGCAAAGTAAAGCCTTGCCAAAAAAATACCATCAACATTCAGCCTCAAATGAATTCCCGAGCGAAGCCGGGTATCTGAGCTAGTATATATATAAAATTGTAACCTCTGTCTGTACATTGATTTTTTACGCGAAATTTCAGGATAACTTTTCGTTTCACCTGTCATAGACACCATATCTGCATTTGGTTTCTTTCGTGTATGTTTGTTTGTTACCTTTTCACGCATAAACGGCTGAACCGAATTTTATGAAACTTAGCATGTATATTACTACTAACCCAACTTAGACTTTAGGCTATATTAATTTTCTCTGAGGCGAACAGGAGTGGGGGTTATAAGGGAAGCCTGAAATTAAAAATAGCGATATTTCGTTTTTTATTGGGTTTTCGGCAAATATGCACATCAAAATGTTGTTTATTTTGTTATTTAAAGTAACTTTTGTTATATACACTTTTGTCGTATACCGAAGTTTAAATGCGTTATACGCTAAAAATTAAAGCGGGAGTCAACAATATTATTTGCCAAAAAACACTCAACCGAACTAATTAAAACTCAGTATGTGTATTAGGAGTGAAGCCTTTATTATAATAAGCCATACCAACATTTCTATGGACGGGCAGGAGTGGGGGTTATAAGAGAAGCCTGAAATTAAAAATAGCGATATTTCGTTTCCTATTTGTTTATCCGCAAATATAAACATAACAAAAGTTGTTTATTTTGTTATTTGGAGTAACGTTTGTTATATACACTTTTGTCGTATACCTAAGTATAAATGAGTTATACGTTAAAACTTTAGCGGGAGCCAACAATTTTATTGGGCACTAACGGCTGAACCGAACTTAACAAAGCTCGGTATGTCAATTAGAATTAATTCTTCCATGATTATAAGTTATATTAAAATTTTTAGGTTCGAACGGGAGGGGGGTTATACGGGAGGCCTGAAATAAAAATTCACCACATTTACATGTATAAGAGACGGGAAATATAAAAATATCGAAGACAATGAAGCCTTATCGAACAAATATTCTATTATTAGCAAATCCACGGCAACGACGGGTATCAATCCTAAACACTGGGACGGGTAAATGTCAAAATATTGTGCAATGTAAAGCCTGCTAAAAAATACCATCACCATTCAGCCTCAAATGAAGCCGGGTATCTGAGCTAGTATATATATATATATATATATATATATATATATATATATATATTTGTCTGTTAACTCTCAAGGGGTCGTAATTTTATCTGATATTTACCAAACTCCACATTTAAACGTTTTATGTGAAAACGAAGACGAAGTTCGTTAACGGCTGGAGAAGGGGAAGTTTACAAGAGGTGAATTTTGAAAATTCTCAATATCTCCGTTATTATGCGTTGGATCGAAAAACTGTATTAAACCAATATTATGACAATTTATATTCCTTTAAATGTTGTTATATACAGCTTTTCAATATCTTGATTATTTACCTAAATATTTTCATGTTTTAGTTTTCGGTCATTAGTAAACCCCCACTCCTGCTCATGTTATATTAACAAAAGGCTTTTATAATATGAAGAACTTTATTTGAAGTCTAAATATCAAATATTTTTCTCAATAAACTTTTAACTTTTGAGATAAATGCGAATATGTGATGAACGTGGGAAATCTGCTTTGTTTAGCCTCTGGGTGACGGACTTTTTTTTTTTTTTATTAAAAATACACTATTTGTATTTGTACGAGCGGAACTCATTTTCGTTATCTTCTGTGTTGGATAGATGGACATTTGAATAATTATTTTGAAAATCACTCCATTAGAACAAGATCAATAACTGATTTCGCTTAAGGAAAACTTTCTAATATAAAAAAATACTTGAGACTCCTTATAGTAATAGTAATAATCTTTAAGTTTTCTGTAAATTGTCTGTGGGGGGGGATTTTATAATGAACGGGAGAAAGCTTTAATGAAGGTAATTAAAAGAGATTGCACTGAGAGGGGGGGGGGGAGAGTTGGCCATTAAACGGGAGGGTAGAAAGAAAGCAGATTTCATAGGCCTTTTACAGGTAGGCAGCCGACTTTCAGTGAATAGCCTATAACAGGCTGGCATTTCTCCAAGGTAGAGGGTTCTGTAAATTTATATCGGTTTAATAATAAATAAAGATGATATAAATATAAATAATAATAAATACCTAGAAGGATAGAATGAAAGTAAATAACTTCAAAAAATTAATTAAAACCCAGTGAAATAATTGGAAAAGAAAGATCCTCTGTTTTGAAATAGTGATAAATAATGACAGAATACTTGAATGAATTAGGTTCAGTACAAATGAACACATTTAAACGGAAGAAAAATATCATAATAAAGTTGACTTACCCCTGCACCAATTTCATCAAGAAAAAAAGTCCGTCACGCAGGGGCTGCGTAAACTAAGCAGATTTCCCTCGTCAAGTTTAACAATAGATAATTCTACGTACTGGGAACAAAACACCACCGTGAATATTAAGTGAATAAATGCAAACGATAATAAGAAACCTCTCGACGGGAAGCGTCTAAAATTTTAAAAGGTCTGCCAACTTCACAACGGAAACAAAAACAATTTCTGAAATATACAAGAATATAGCATATTGTTACGTTTTATTACAAAACCAGTAACAAACGTTGTTTATTAGAGTTCTTTTGGATTGCAAAATTAAACACACACAAGCAGAAATTAAATTTACAGTTTTTATCACTGCAAAATTTATTTAACAATGCACTGTACTCTTGGTTAATTATTCTTAACTACTACTCGCAGAATGCACTGATTGCTTCACTGTTCTTGTTATTACAAAGTCCAATAATTCACACACGATCACTGAAGTTCACAAAAGACGGCACTGCACTGTCTTAAACACGCCAGTAACCTGTTATTTACAAAGTCACGGCACAACACTGTTCTTCACAACTTTATCGCACTGCAACTAAGTCGCACGATCACTGAAGTTCACAAAAGACGGCACTGCACTGTCTTAAACACGCCAGTAAACTGTCGTTTTTTTTTTGTTTTTTTTTTATTTTTTTTATATCCGAGTCCAGATTGCCTCTAAAAATGACTGTTAAGCAAGGAAATTTAGGACCTGTAAGCCCTACGTGGGTTTGAGTTGGTAGTCTCCTTGTACTGAGCGATGCGCGCTACTATAAGAAGTGATTGTGAAGATTTTGGGTTGTAAGAGCAAAAGGTTAAATGTGAATAGACCTGTTATCTGGCGGTGCCAGGTGGAAAGGTGAGGGATAGCAGGAAAAAGAAAGAAGAAGATAGGATAGGAGGAGGGTAGGTAAGAAGAAAAAGAAGAAAGATTCCCATAACAGGAGAGCGATCAAGTAAGAAGGCTGTTTTATGTGATAGATATGAGTGTATGGGAGGGGGGGGGGGAGAGATGTGCGCCAATGTAGTCTAACCTACTTAACCTAATAATACTAACCTATATAACTAAAATAACACTAAATAAAATAAACCTATGCTAATCCTACGGGCGCTGCTGCGATTTTTTGTGAGAAGTAGAGGTACGGTTTGGCTATGAGGACGTTTCCGCTAGGGCCATCCTTCGATATTTGCAAGTGCGATGACATCGACAAAGGGCTCGTCTATGCCAGCTCTTTGCCAATTCACCGGTTGCTGTGGTGTCTGCAGTGTGCTGTAAAGGGGGTTGTCCATCTGGTGTAGGGAGTCAAAAAATTTGATATGTCTTTTGGCTATGGTGTTGTGGATGGGTTCGAGTGACAAGGCTTCGTGTATGTTGGTGTTTGTTTGTCGTCTGAGTGTGGTGTGGGAAACGATACGTCGGGCAACAGTGTTTTGGTAAGTCTGTAATCTGTTAAGGGAGGTCTTTGTGAGGTAATTTAGTAGGGGGGAACCGTATAGTAGGGCGGGTTGAATAACTCCGCGGAGGATCATGAGTTTTAGCCTAAGGCTGAGGGTGGGGGACAGGAGGAGATGGTTTAGCGATGAAAATTTGGCCCTCACGGAGTCGACTTTTCGCATAGTGTGAGTGGAGAAAGTTAGGTGGCGGTCCATATGGATTCCTAAGTAACAAATAGATCTGGATAGGGAGATGCTGGTGTCATTTAGGTTGAATTCAGATGGCATCGCGGTTCTTTGATAGAAGTCGAAAAGCAGGGCATCTGTTTTGGAAGGGTTGACCCTGATGTTTAATTGCAACAGCCTGTCCGCAATATCCTGACATGCTTCCTCCGCGAGTGCAAGGGCCCTTTTATGGCACATTGATGAGCTCAAGATGGCAATATCATCGGCATAGGCTAGCACCTCAGTGCCCGGAGCCCTGAGGGACCCCGACTGGGAGTGATTTGGTGGTTGAAAGGGATTCACCGACCCTCACTTGGAAGGTACGGCTACTTAGAAAGGAGGTGATGAGGGAGAGGAGTTGTTCAGGGCAGCCTTTACCGCTCAGGATGTTGAGTAATTTCGTGTGGTCGACGGAATCGAAGGCCTGAGTGCAGTCTATTGAGATCATGGCGGTTGATATATTTCTTCGTAGATTTTGTGTTGCAACCGATTGCACTCGCACGAGGGGGTGTAGGGTGCTGTGCCTAGGCCTGAAACCTGACTGCTCGTTGGGAATGAGGTTAGCCTCCTCACAGAAATCAACAAAGTAGCCGAGAATGATTTTCTCCAGCACTTTGGAGATATGTGGGAGGAGGCTTATGGGGCGGTAATGGTCGGGGGAGGATCCTTTTCTGTTTGGTTTGAGGAGGGGAACCACAATGTTGATTTTACATTGTGGTGGGAAATGACGGAGGCAAGAGTTTAGGAGGAGGTTTAGATAGGAGAGTGACCTTCTTGGAAGATGGCGCAGTAGCACGTACTGCACTCCGTCCAACCCGGGGGATTTACCTCTTTCGTGCGACGGAGGATAGCTGTTAGCTGCTTCGGAGAAGAGTACATGAAATTGCTTTCGTGTTCCTTCCTAGGCGCCTCCTCGTTTGTATGAGCTCTTGACCGAGAAACAGTAGGCATATGTGTTGCCAACTTCTCGGCCTGGGCTGTGGGACTCATCACATCCTTGTCAGACTGGAGAAGTACAGATCGCCTTTTGGTGACCTTGGACTTGACCACCTTCCACAGTTTGCGGTGATCCCCTTGTGTCAGCCTGACGGTTTCTTGCCACTGTGCCGTCTTCCATTGGGTCATGAGGGTTCGGATTTGGGTTGTGAGCGAGTTCAGGACAGGCCGTAGGCTGGGGTTTTTAGTACGATACCACCTGTTCTTGATGTTATTACGCTGCTTTATGAGCTGAAGGATGTGTTGGGGGTGGGGTGTTTTTAATCCTGGCGGCTGCTTGTGGACTTTGGGGATGGCAGCATCGGCAGCGCTGATGATAATTCTTGTAAACTCCTCAACTTTCTCATCAAGGGTTTGGGCGTCACTGATAGTTGTGAACGCCGGTGTTTTGTCGTACATCACGGACTTGTAATATTTCCAGTCCAGGCATTAGGGTGCACTACGGAGAACCTTGAGTTCCAAATCGCAATGCCGGGCTTGGTGGCATGAGCGTTATTCCAGGACGGGTGTCTGGCGTTCATGTCACCTACAATGATGTGCCTTCTGTCAGTCTGGGCGAGATCTAACAGGGCTTGGAAGAGTTCTGGTTTGGCCTTAAGCCGTCGGTAAAGGCCGGTAAGGGTGTACAATTGATCGGCTAGGAGGACTTTCATCGTAATAAGGTGTTGTTTTTGAGGCAGGGAGGGTACGATGGATTCGATAACCTTGAAGGGTGTGCCATACCTCACGAGGATGGCTACTCCACCCGCCTGTTTGTTGATAAAGCCGTCGATATCCTCTCTGGTAATGTGGTAGCAGGTCACCGCAAACCACTTACCGGGGGTGAGGCGGGTATCAGTTAACACCGCGATGGTGGGGTTAAAACGAGCAAGTAGAACTTCAAGTTCGGACTGGCGAACAACCATTTACGTACCTCTTTCTTGGGGACGTTACGATGTGCCAACAATTCTAGGGGGGTCATTTGGTGCAGGGGTTTATGGGGAGCCTTCTTACAAGGTCGCCTAGCTGATATGGGAGGAAAATGCTCCTCTAAAGGAGGAGGATCAGTGGGTGGAGCGGGTGGTTGGCCCTCAGAAGGGCCGTTTGAAGAGGTGGACATAGTGGGTGGGGGAGGGGAGCTCAGTACTAGGGGACTACCAGCCCTTACCTCGGCTGATAGGTTGACCTGAGGGTTCCGAATGTTCGCAGTTAAAACCAATTCCCTTGGCCCTCCGGAGGACACGGCTAGGGAATTGACCGCTTATTGAGAGGCAAGCTGGAACTCTCTTCGTTACTCCGTACCACAGTCTAAGACTGGGAAAGGACTCCTGAAGAAGGCAGGGGTGCAGCCGGTAGGCACAATCTTCCAAGAAGAACTGCCGTATAACACAAGAGCTGAAGTGTTACCTCTATGGCTGCTGGATGCTGTCTGTGTCTGGCCTCTGCGACTAAACTGTCGGCTGACTTGGACATGCTTATATAGAGGGCGGCAACATCAAAGGGCGTGGTCTCGAAGGTACTGGTAGTCTGGAATCTACTGGCTCCAGCAGTCCCTCGGTCGGTTCCTGCATCTCCACGCGGCTGTCTCTGCTAATCCTTCGTGTATTTAATTTATCGCAACACGCTTAATTAAATTACAGACCAAATATTATATAGTTCTGTAATTTATAAAGAATGAATCAGCCACGCATTTTTTTTACCTCAATCTATTCAAATTGTAGTAGTCCAAGACCTTAAAAACGGTGGGGGGGGGGGGGGGGGGGGGGGTCAAACAGAAGATTTTTGCAAGTTATCCCGTAAAATAAAGGTCTCTTGAAAACAATATTTCGTATTTAAGCTTCCAATGATTAGGTTTATCTTTTAACAGAGTAATGTCTATGTAACATGAATAAAAGTGGAGGTTTGCTGAAGGCTGAAAACTATGAATATTGAAGGCTGAAGAATGAAAATGAAAATATTTCGGTTAATATACAAGATAGAGAATAAATGTATATAACAATATTTATAGTTCATGTAATTTGTAATAAGATTTATTCTATACAATTTTTCGATCCGACGCATAACAAAGGAGATATTTTGAATTTTCAAAAATCCCTCCTCTAACTCCCACCTCCCACTGGTCCGATTTCAGCCATTAACGAACTTGATCTTCCTTTTTACATAAAACGATTAAATTCCGAGTTTGGTAACGATCAAACAAAAATTGGGACCGCTAGAGCGTTAACAGACAAATATATATATTAATTTTTGAACGGATCCCTCATTTTTGTCATCTCCTGGGTAGGATCGATGGGCATTTGAAGAAATTTTTGGAAACTCGCATCATGAGTACGACCTCAATAGCTGATTTCCCTTAAGGGAAATCTGCAAAAAATGTATATAGAAGAATAATTATAGATCAAAGAATTGGATCCATACATTTTTTCAATCCGACGCGTCGGATTGAAAAAATGTAATGGGATTTCGATAATATGCCTGTTACGATACGTCGCGACGTATAGTAACGGTCATATTTCGAATTTTCGTAATTCCCCCCTCTACCGCCACCTTCCACTTGTCCGATTTCAGCCATTTTCATATAAAATATTAAATAACGAGTTTAGTAATGATCAAACAAATATATCATATATATATATATATATATATATATATATATATATATATATATATATATATATATTGAACGGACCTCTTTTTCGTCATCACCCAGGTAGGATCGATGGAAATTTGTGGACATTTTTCGAAAGTCGTTTCATGAGCACGACCTCAATTGCTGATTTATCTGAAGGGAAGTCTCCTAAAATATGTTATTTATTCGACAATAGCTGTTATTAACTAGTAAATAAATTTATTATTTACTAACGTCCATTTTTTGTTACTCTGGCTAATTGGGGCGGGTCAACTACAGGTTACCACCCATCTCTAGCCAGGGTGGAACTAAGAATTTTATTTGATGAGTAAATCCCTTCACTAATTAAATTCCTATTGCCCAGTCGAGAATCGAACTCGCCACTCTAAGCAAATAAATAACTTTGATCCTATTGAGAATAGAACCTTAATAGATGGTCCCATCCATACACAGTGGGTACGAACTGCAGTCATTTAATGGTTTTCCCTAGGAAGTAAGAGGCTCGATTTCCATATGAACATGAGAATTTTTCGCTATCCCAGTCGAAATGAGATAACATTAGCCTCAGTAAAGGACGGCTATTTATTGTTTCTTTAATATTTGAAATAGGGTAATATCCAAAGGCTCCAACGAGAGGCAAATTGCCACCTCCATTATGTCGCCACACAGTCTAATCAAGGTGAGACGGTAAGCTCTTTAACGGTGCATAAAATCGTTACTAGCCACCTGATCCTGTCGGGCTTCATCGACCAGCCCCGGCTATATATTGAAGCAACAAAGTCTTCCCAATTAAACTTTTATTGAGCATTTGCCTTCAAACTCCCACCATTTTAGGAGCAAGCTAAAAGGGCTCTTTTACTTCGGATTTTACGACCTGCAGCTAACTTTTTCCACCTCGGGCGGCCTCGGCTTAACCGTTACTTACCGGGAAACAGTTAACGCTAGGTCAATGGTCTTGTTGTCTTTAATTTATGTACAAAAGTTTGATAACTCCTGCTTATTGTGGTGGGCAAAAATATGAATCCGTGACAGAAGTCTAGATTTTAGAAAACACTACTAAAACTAATGAAAGAGATATAAAATTTCGCCCTGACAATACATGATTACAGAAAATTTATACTTTTCCAAAAAAAGAACTATATAACACCAAGAAAAATTTGTTGCTGGAGAGTTCTTCCATCATTGGGTCGAATGCCACTCTTGAAACTCTTTCACATTTAGGGCAATTCTTACTCCAATATATGGAAATAGATGGTAAGTGAAATGAAATAATCTTGGGGCTGAAATGATTGGATTATATTATTACAATTGACGTTCATTCATATCAATAATTATGAAATGTAAGGTTGATGATGGACTCATGGAATGATGATATAGAGTGGATAGTGACCATATGTAGTGGTGATATCGAGGGGATGGTGGACATATTAGTGGAGATATAGAGAGGATGATGGACTCATGGAATGATGATATAGCGTGGATAGTGACCATAAGTAGTGGTGATATCGAGGGGATGGTGGACATATTAGTGGAGATATCGAGAGGATGAAGGACTCATGGAATGATGATATAGAGTGGATAGAGACCATAGGTAGTGGTGATATCGAGGGGATGGTGGACATATTTAGTGGAGATATCGAGAGGATGATGGACTCATGGAATGATGATATAGAGTGGATAGTGACCATAAGTAGTGGTGATATCGAGGGGATGGTGGACATATTAGTGGAGATATCGAGAGGATGATGGACTCATGGAATGATGATATAGAGTGGATAGTGACCATAGGTAGTGGTGATATCGAGGGGATGGTGGACATATTAGTGGAGATATAGAGAGGATGATGGACACATGGAATGATGATATAGAGTGGATAGTGACCATAAGTAGTGGTGATATCGAGGGGATGGTGGACATATTAGTGGAGATATAGAGAGGATGATGGACTCATGGAATGATGATATAGCGTGGATAGTGACCATAAGTAGTGGTGATATCGAGGGGATGGTGGACATATTAGTGGAGATATAGAGAGGATGATGGACTCATGGAATGATGATATAGCGTGGATAGTGACCATAAGTAGTGGTGATATCGAGGGGATGGTGGACATATTAGTGGAGATATCGAGAGGATGATGGACTCATGGAATGATGATATAGAGTGGATAGTGACCATATGTAGTGGTGATATCGAGGGGATGGTGGACATATTAGTGGAGATATAGAGAGGATGATGGACTCATGGAATGATGATATAGAGTGGATAGTGACCATAAGTAGTGGTGATATCGAGGGGATGGTGGACATATTAGTGGAGATATAGAGAGGATGATGGACTCATGGAATGATGATATAGCGTGGATAGTGACCATAAGTAGTGGTGATATCGAGGGGATGGTGGACATATTAGTGGAGATATCGAGAGGATGATGGACACATGGAATGATGACATAGAGTGGATAGTGACCATAGGTAGTGGTGATATCGAGGGGATGGTGGACATATTAGTGGAGATATAGAGAGGATGATGGGACCACATGGAATGATGATATAGAGTGGATAGTGACCATAAGTAGTGGTGATATCGAGGGGATGGTGGACACTTAGATTGAGATGATGGATAGATCTCATGGAATGTGGACATATGTAGTGGTGATATCGAGGGGATGGTGGACATATTAGTGGAGATATCGAGAGGATGATGGACTCATGGAATGATGATATAGCGTGGATAGTGACCATAAGTTAGTGGTGATATCGAGGGGATGGTGGACATATTAGTGGAGATATAGAGAGGATGATGGGACTCATGGGATGATGATATAGAGTGGATAGTGACCATAAGTAGTGGGTGATATCGAGGGGATGGTGGACATATTAGTGGAGATATAGAGAGGATGATGGACTCTTGGAATGATGATATAGGCGTGGATAGTGACCATAAGTAGTGGTGATATCGAGGGGATGGTGGACATATTAGTGGAGATATAGAGAGATGATGGACTCATGGAATGATGATATAGAGTGGATTGTGGACCATATGTAGTGGTGATATCGAGGGGATGGTAGACATATTAGTGGAGATATAGAGAGGATGATGGACTCATGGAATGATGATATAGAGTGGATAGTGACCATAAGTAGTGGTGATATCGAGGGGATGGTGGACATATTAGTGGAGATATCGAGAGGATGATTGACTCATGGAATGATGATATAGAGTGGATGATGGACTCATGGAATGGTGATATCGAGGGGATGGTGGACATATCGAGTGGGATAGTGGACCATTAGTAGTGATGATATAGAGAGGATGATGACCATATGGAGTGATGATATCGAGTGGATAGTGGACCATAGTGTGATTAGGGGAATGGTGTGAGATATAGAGATGATGGGAGTGGAAATGATGATATAGATTGGATAGTGACCATAAGTAGTGGTGATATCGAGGGGATGGTGGACATATTAGTGGAGATATAGAGAGGATGATGGACTCATGGAATGATGATATAGAGTGGATAGTGACCATAAGTAGTGGTGATATCGAGGGGATGGTGGACATATAGTCGAGATATCGAGAGGATGATGGACTCATGGAATGATGATATAGAGTGGATAGTGACCATATGTATGGTGATATCGAGGGGATGGTAGACATTGAGTGGAGATATCGAGAGGATGATGGACTCATGGAATGATGATATAGAGTGGATAGTGACCATAAGTAGTGGTGATATCGAGGGGATGGTAGACATATTAGTGGAGATATCGAGAGGATGATGGACACATGGAATGATGACATAGAGTGGATAGTGACCATATGTAGTGGTGATATCGAGGGGATGGTAGACATATTAGTGGAGATATCGAGAGGATGATGGACACATGGAATGATGACATAGAGTGGATAGTGACCATAAGTAGTGGTGATATCGAGGGGATGGACATATTAGTGGATATCGAGAGGATGATGGACTTAGAATGATGATATAGAGTGGATAGTGACCATATTGAGTGGATCGTGGACACATAGGGTGTTGATATCGAGTGGATGATGGATACTTGGAGTGGTGATATCGAGTGATTAGTGGACATATGGAGTGGTTCGTGGATGGGTATTAGTGGAGATATCGAGAGGATGATGGGACGTGGTGATATAGAGTGGATGGTAGACACATGAAGTGGATCATGGACACATACAGCGTTGATATCGAGTGGATGGTTGACATGTAGTGGTGATATCGAATGGATGGTAGACACATAGAGTGGTGACGAAAACGTGGTGATGTAGAATATAATGTTGATATCGAATGGATGGTGGACACATAGAGTGGATCATGGACACAAGAGTGTTGATATCGAGTGAATGGTGGACACATAGAGTGGATTTTGGACACATATGGTGTTGATATCGAGTGGATAGTGGACACATAGAGAGGTTCTTGGACGCATAGAGTGTTGATATCGATGTTGATATCGAGTGGATAGTGGACACATAGAGAGGTTCTTGGACGCATAGAGTGTTGATATCGAGCGTATAGTGGACACATAGAGTGGTTCTTGGACGCATAGAGTGTTGATATCGAGCGTATAGTGGACACATAGAGTGGTTCTTGGACGCATAGAGTGTTGATATCGAGCGTATAGTGGACACATAGAGTGGTTCTTGGACGCATAGAGTGTTGATATCGAGCGTATAGTGGACACATAGAGTGGGTCTTGGACGCATAGAGTGTTGATATCGAGCGTATAGTGGACACATAGAGTGGTTCTTGGACGCATAGAGTGTTGATATCGATTGATATCGAGTGGATAGTGGACACATAGAGTGGTTCTTGGACGCATAGAGTGTTGATATCGAGCGTATAGTGGACACATAGAGTGGTTCTTGGACGCATAGAGTGTTGATATCGAGCGTATAGTGGACACATAGAGTGGTTCTTGGACGCATAGAGTGTTGATATCGAGCGTTTTGTGGACACATAGAGTGGTTCTTGGACGCATAGTGTGTTGATATCGAATGGATAATGGTACTGGGAGTGGTGATATCGAGTGGATTGGGAAACATGGAGTAGTGATATATCGTGGATGGCAGACACAAAGAAAGGAAAACGGACCCACTGAGTGGAGCTTTGACAAAATGATTGTTTATATGGAATAGATGGTGGACACATATAGCAGGCAACGAATGGATGTTGGACACATTAAGAGGGTGGTGGACACTTCGTGTGGCGATACCGATTGTAATATAGACAAATGGTCTTCGACGTCATAATTCTGCGTTCATACAGCCAATCTGTAATTCTCTCTTCATAGCCCAAGGCCTATTTTACTTACAATTAGCGGGAAGCTGATATTGTGATACTGGATGGTTAACCGATTATATATTAAACCATTATAAGTTAGAGCTTTGTTATAAATATCTGTCCCTTCATATAGTTCTCACAGTTTAAAAAATGAATCTATTATTTTTATCATTCGTTTTGTACAGCATTATGCATTGTTTTATATTTTTATGTTCTTAAAGAAATTTTGAAGTACTTAGAGGTCCAGGATTGTTGGGTTTATATATATATATGACTCGATGTCAGGATCTTTATGTGTGGGAGAGATTTTACCAAATCCGTAGCTCCATTTCTTTCGTCTCTCCGGAGGAAGAGAATTGGATTTGGTTTGGATAAGGCGTGAATGAGGTGAATAAGTTATGATAATAGCGTGAATAGGAAGGGGTTGAGGGTGGTGCCTTGTGGGACTCCCCCAGGATCGGCTGTTTACACACCGAGGGACCTGATTCACATTCTGGAAGAGTGTGCTGTTCCCCGTGTGTTTAGTCAAGCAGCTCTGAGGGGTCGTCTCTATATAGAACACCCCACAGAAGTAGGAATACCAGTGTTCCAGGTTGTACTACACGTATTCTTTCTGTAGTTCCTGTTGTTCTTACACACTGGTGCATCTGGTGAACAATAATTCTCACGACCAAACTACTAGTACCGATTAAATTAAATAAACAAAATGTTTCCCTCCACTTCATTTGTACATCTATCGGTTCATAAGATGTCAAATACCAGAATTTATTGATCTTTGCACAAGTAGTGCAATACCAATGTTTAGCAGATTTCTTCAAATATCCATAATTATAATTCAAATATCTGGCTTCGCTGAGGAAGTTATTTGAGGCTGAATTATGACGGTATTTCTTTTTGCAAGGCTTCAATGTTTACAACTTCTCGTCAGGGTGCATTGTTTTCCCGTAAGGGTAAGGTAGGGGACTTAGATAATAGAAATTTTTGTTTTATTCAATTTTGTAGAAAAAAATAAAATAAGTCCCTAGTCAATCCCTCTCCTCGGTTTGACACACCGTGAATAATTCAATAATCATAGATAACAATTATTATAATTAGATATTATCTATAATGCTCATTAATTAACGTTCACATATTGCAGCTAAGGCTAATTGGAACGGCTTATCTACCGGTTATCACTCTTTTCTAGACAGGGTGGGACTAAGGATTTTATTTAATGAATTAGGTGAGGCCATGAGAGTTAAAGCGAGAAAAAAATAAATGAACGGAGGTTACAATTTATTTATTTGTCGGATGGTAAAATGTTATAGAACCAATCTTGTTAAACTATTGGACCATTCTTGTTCTAATATTCCAGATGGACTATTGGATGTAAATCTCCTTCACACGACCGAATAGTAAAATATGGAAATATCGAGAGAATACATGTATAATAGCAACATTTATAGACCATTACATACGATAAGATTGAGTCTATACAATTTTTCTATCCGAAGCATTACAACGGAGATTCTTCGAATTTCGGAAAATAGTCTCTCTATAACTCCCTTCCACTGGTTGGATTTTAGCCATTACCGAACTTAATCTTCATTTATACATAAAACGCATATATACCGAATTTGATAACGATCAGAGAAAAATTGCGGCTGCTAGAGCGTTAACAGACATACGTATATATATATAATTATGAACGGACCACATTTTCATCATCTCCTTGATAGGATCAATGGACATTTGAAGAAATCTTTCGGAAACCCATCATGTGTACAATCTCAGTAGCGGATTTCCCATAGGGTAAATTTGCTTAAAACGATGAGTTTAATTGTTCCTAAATTAAATATTATATTAATTGTATTATTTTACTATCGAATCACCGAAGTGCCGTGATAATCCGTCAATTCGAAGTTCAACTCGGTTTATCAAGATTACTTGGAACCTGAGTGAAAAGGCAATACGGCTTGGAGCTAGAGTTGAACCAGCTCACAAAAGTAAATGAAATACTTCGTGTGCAACCCAGAGAGTGTCCGAACCGAATAAAAAGTCCAGGGTTTAGGAATGACCTATGATAATGTTAGGGTGAAGCAGTGTTGCCAACTATCCCCACCCACTCCTTACCAACTTCCTTCTCCAATCAGGTTGAGCAACTTTACAGCTCTTCCCACTCCAATCTGCTTCCACATCAATGAGTCTCCCTCCATTTTCATCAGCTGTCCTGTCTGCTATATTCTCACAACGAATACAATACTCATAAAAATGCCATAATATTATATAGAGGGGGAACATATGAATCCTGAGCTACCAGGAAAATAAAAGAATAACAAAAGTTTTAATATTATATATTATTTTTATTTTATATTATGCTACTAGCATCATTTGCCCTGGAAATCATTTGAAGTTGAAAGATGATGGTATTTTGTTTTGGGCTTTACTTTGTACAATATGTTTACATTTTCCCGTCTCAATGCTTAGGACTTACACCTGAGTCCGGCGTGCTGGGACAACAACAACTTTTGTTATGTACATATTTGCCGAAAAGCCAATAGGAAACGAAATATCGCTATTTTTAATTTCAGGCCTTCCTTATAAACCCCACTCCTGTTCGTCTCAGAGAATATTAATATAACCAGAAACCTAAACTGTTTTAGGAGTAATATACATACCAAGTTTCATAAAATTCGGTTCAGCCGTTTACGATTCTATAAAGGGCATAGAAACAAACATTCATTTTTACATATATACATTTTTTTTTCAACACATTTCTCCCAACGTTCCACAATATTTATCCCTTTTACAAAATGATTTAACAATTAAATAAATTTGTGAAATCATTTTTTTTTTCGGTTTAACTTCGTAATATCTGTTGTATAAATTCATTCAAAAGTATATACATTCTTCAGCAGCAGTAATTATATGAAAATGTCGGGATGTTTATAGTACAGTCGATTGTTGAGAACATTTGGAAGAAATTGCTCCGAAGTATCTTACGTTGTATTTTCTGGTTGACTTTTGGTGTCTACCATCCTTTGTATATCTGCCTCCACCGTGCCTTATAGTTTAACTTCTACCTCGTCTTGTGGATTTTCATCATCTTTATTTTACTAAATTATGATAAAGGTATATTAGTATATACTATAAAACATATTATTTCTTATGCACGCTCGCCAAAAAACAATAGGAAACGAAATATGAAAATATTTCATTTCATGCCTCCCTAACAACCCCCACTCCTGTTGATTCATAAAAATGTTAATATAGCTTATAGTCAAAAATACGGTGTTTTGTTGATTTCGATTTAGTCTTTCGTGTCCTATAACATTGTTGACCACTTCTATAGTTTTTCGTGCATACTTTATTATACGGCAAAAGTGCATATAACAAAAGTTACTTTAAATAACAAAAAGAAACAACTTTTGTTGGAAAAGTGAATAGGTTATTAAATATGGCGATTTTATATTTCAGACCCCCACTCCTATTCGTACCTCGAAATTTTAATATAGCTTATAATCAGGGAGGTATTAATACCAAATCATTTACGGAGTTTCGTTTAGTTCGGTTGAGTCTTTTGTGCCATATAAAATTGTTGACTCCCGCTATTGTTTTTACCGTATAACTCATTTATACTTCGGTATACGACAAAAGGGTGTTTTTCCAAAGTTACTGTAGGTATCAAAATAAAGAACTTTTGTTACGTGCATATTTGGCGAAAAACCCAATCTTATTTTAGCAATCGGCCTTTATCGCCCCTTGTAATTTAACCTCTACTGACCCTTGCGGATTTAAATCATCCTTATATTAACAACTAGCTGTACCCTGAGCGCGTTGCTACACCACCAACTAAAATACTAAATTATGATTTATATATATATATATATATTTATATATATATATAATAAAAGTTACTCTAAATATCAAATTAAACATATTATTTCTTATGCACGCTCGCCAAAAAACAATAGGAAACGAAATATGAAAATATTTCATTTCATGCCTCCCTAACAACCCCCACTCCTGTTGATTCATAAAAATGTTAATATAGCTTATAGTCAAAAATACGGTGTTTTGTTGATTTCGATTTAGTCTTTCGTGTCCTATAACATTGTTGACCACTTCTATAGTTTTTCGTGCATACTTTATTATACGGCAAAAGTGCATATAACAAAAGTTACTTTAAATAACAAAAAGAAACAACTTTTGTTGGAAAAGTGAATAGGTTATTAAATATGGCGATTTTATATTTCAGACCCCCACTCCTATTCGTACCTCGAAATTTTAATATAGCTTATAATCAGGGAGGTATTAATACCAAATCATTTACGGAATTTCGTTTAGTTCGGTTGAGTCTTTTGTGCCATATAAAATTGTTGACTCCCACTATTGTTTTTAGCGTATAACTCATTTATACTTCAGTATACGACAAAAGGGTGTTTTTCCAAAGTTACTGTAGGTATCAAAATAAAGAACTTTTGTTACGTGCATATTTGGCGAAAAACCAATAGGAAAGCCAAGACGTTAAAACGTTAATTGATGGCGCCATCATACTAAATATACACAAATTACAAGTCAAATTACAAATTAAAAGTCATCATACAAATATACAAGAGTCACTTGCTGTCTTTCCCTATGAACGCATGCAAGTAGCTCTGAAGATGGAGACAATAGTCTTCGAAAGACGCTTAGCGCCGAAATAAAAATTTGTGAAGAACTGGACGTCTTTTTCTCTCTGCAAGTAAATATACACATGTATCTCGCACGAAAAAGTCCAGTTGTATTGAGATGGGGTAATTCATTTTGAAATGAATATTACCTTCTCACTATTTGGGTTTATGCAAGTGCTGGAATTAATGAGGGTGGACTGTATAAATGGATATATGGTGATAAAACAAAACAAAGTCTATTGAAAGAGTTACTACATAGTACATATAATATTATGAAAATATATAAATTAAAAAAATTACATATTGAATGCTGATGCTCTGTTGACTTATTGTGCCTGGTTCCTTGTTTGTGGTTTTTCCTTCTGATAGTTGTTCATTCCCCATTTTCTCCTTATTTCTTCCATATTCTTTTCTCTCCATCCATATCTTCTCTCCTGTCACCCGCCCTGGCTTGTATGCTAGTTAATTAGCCATGGTTTTGAGGCATATTAACAAAATAAAATACTTGATGAGTGTGCTCTCTCAAGAAAGGTAGACTCACTACTGGTGTCTTAGTTCTTAGTTCAACAGCTGGAGCTGGGTAGTTCCTAGGACTGACTCTAGATGGCAGCAACATGCGGGGGGGGGCTCTTGAAAGGTAGAGGACATATGGTTTCTTGTCTGTCTCATTGAAGATGGAACACCAGTTGAAAACAATATTGCGTGTTTAAGCATGAGATAAGACATCTTATGGTACATGGGCTTATGATACACACACACTCATATATATATATATATATATATATATATATATATATATTTCCTTCCTGAAGTAACCCTACAGGAAGGGAGTTTATTAACCACACGTCCCGTACAATAATTAGTACATAACGTGTGCTTGATACATAACATTTTTTTTTTAACTATAATTACATAAAATATTTGCACAATAA
The DNA here is from genome assembly GCA_019009955.1 of Riptortus pedestris. Lineage (NCBI taxonomy): Eukaryota > Metazoa > Arthropoda > Insecta > Hemiptera > Alydidae > Riptortus > Riptortus pedestris. Next base: position 19,318,354 of record CM032228.1, read on the forward strand.
AATTATTTACAACCGGAAAAAAAAAGAAAAACTAAAACAAATTTTGGATTCATTAAATGAATAATTAATTAATTTAACTGTATTTCAGTTTCAAATAATTCAAGAAGTCATACATTTCTTCAGCAAACTGTTTTAATGGTTTATTATTTTTATAAAATAATAGTTTTTCCTCAACAGGCCAATTTTCTTGTCGGCATGTTAATTGGGATTTAAAGTCTTCTCTTTGGTCCGTTATTAGTCTGCAGTCATAGAGCAAGTGTCTGTATGTCTGTTCAGTAGTGAAGTCGCAGTAACAGTTTGGTTGATCTATTAGGCCAAAACGATTAAAATAAGAATTTGTTGTTCCGTGTCCAGTTAATAATTGTGTCAAGTAAAAGTCTGTTGATATTAATTTTTGTCCTAAGTACTCTTTAATATCTAGAATAAATATCTTTAAATGTTGTCCTTTCATAGTCGTATTCCATTTCTGTTGCCATGTGTTAATTGTGTCAGTAAGTAATTGTGTTTTTAAGTGTGATTTTGTTGTAGCATTCTGGAATTTTGGTATCTTTTGACGCTGATTTTGCAGATAAATATTATATATATATATATATATATATATATATATATATAAATATATATATATATATATAGTGTATATGACAGGATCTGATTTTCGTGAGTTTCTCCTTCTTAGGTCATGACTTCAAACTCAATAGCTGATTTTCCATAAGTTCTGAAATGCCCATTACTCCTTGAACATTCCCATATAATCATTTTAACTTTCGGATATATATTTTGAGTACAAGCAGTTTGGGATAAAGACATCGTTATTAATGCAAAATGGTTGGGACCCAGTTATAAATTAAGTTATGAATTCCATGAAAGTACATCATAAAATTTAGGACAGCGACTTGTTTTCCACTTGGTCGAACTCATTTGCTAGATAATAAATACTTTTCTGGCGATAAAGTTAACTTCAGGCAATTTTCTTTTTATTGCTACTATGAAATTTTAGTGGATGTTTATGTCTTCGGTACTGTTATTATGAGAAGTAATATATTTTCAGGGTCAGTTGCACAATTATTCATTGGTATGAAACGGATAAAATGACAAATGTATTTATTTGAATATTATTATATTATCGTGGCAAACCTAGAGTGGCGAGTTCATTTGCCTGGGCAATAGAAATTTATTATTGACGTACTCGTTAAATAAAATCCTTAGTCCTACCCTGGCTAGAAAAGGGCGGTAGCCTGCAGATAACCGATCCCAATTAGCCGTAGATGCAAAACGTCGACGTTAATAAAAAAAAAATTAATATTTATATTTTCAAGGTAATAATACTTATTTTTTTTGTTAACAAACACTAACCTATTAGTTATTAACCAATAAGTTATTGTTTTCCTTTAATTTCATTTTATTTATAACTTATAAGAAAATATTTAGGTACTTGATAAATTCAGCTTTAAATTCTTTTATGTATTTACCCCACCCTCTCTTTCTTCTCCAAAATAGGTTTCTTCTTTGCATGACCTTCTTCTTAAACTGTTTGAAAGTTCAGCTCTACCGGTTCTCGAGTGCGGTGTATCTTTAGAAGTGTAGTTAGTAATTCCCCAGGTGCCGGCGAATCCCTAGCTACCGACATCGCTGTAGGTACGCTGACGGTTTTAGCTGATTTCCCGTAACGTAAATCAGCCGTTGAGTTTGTACTCATGAAGTTATTTTCGAAAAATTTCCTGAAATTCCTTCCGTTGTAGAGGTTATTAAAATGTAAACTTACCATAAGGGAAATCAGATACGGAGGTTGCACTCTTGACGCGATTTTTGAAAGATTTCTTCAAATGTCAACAGATCCTACTAGGAGATGACGAAAATAAGGTTCGTTCAAAAATGTATATATAGAATTATATATTTGTCTGTTAACGCTGTAGCAGTCGTAATTTTTGTTTTATCGTTACCAAACTTAATATTTATACTTTTTATGCAAAATTAAGTAAAGAGCAAGCTCGTGAATGGCTGATATCAAACTGGGGGGGAAGGGGTCAAAAGGGGGATAATCTTTAATATTCAAAATTTCTCCGTAATCATCGGATCGAAAAAATGTATAGAGCCAATCATATTGCAAACTTAATGTTCTATAAATGCTGTTATGAGTGTTTTTTTCTCTAACTTATATATTAACCGAGATATTTGCATTTTTTAGTTTTCGGCCTTCAGTAAACTCCCACTCCAACTCATGACATATTAACAATAGTCTATTATGTTGTGAAGCACTTCATTTGAAGCTTAAATACCAAATATTGTTCTCATTGAACTTTTAAGTTTTGAGATAAATGCAAATACGTGACGCACGTGGGAAATCTGCTTAGTTAACGCAGCCCCTGCGTGACGGCCTTTTTTATTTACTTTCTGTTCCGGCTTCAGTAGTCATTAGTTTTACAGGGAATGATAAAGTATTCTATTTTTGAACGAGGAAATAGACATTTAAAGGAAGTGGTTAGTTTCAGTAAACCATTAGTTCGTGTAAAAAAAGTACAGTAAAAAATAAATTGAAATTTCAAATAGAGCAGTTCGCGAATTAAATAAGGAATGCTAAATCCCTGGAGAGAGCTTAGAATGAAACTGAGTTGTGTTACATCTGTTCAATTTCACGCTCAGATTCACGAAACGTTTGTTTCAATTGCAAACTGTGCAATGTTTGCAGGACTCTGATGTAACAGACATTTATGTCAAAGTAATGTTTCACACAAACAGATACTGACTTCCAACCTCCACCAGTTCATATATATACTCCAAGAGTTAAATACATATTCTCAAAGCTAATAATTTTTTCAGTCGTTACAATTTGCTTAAAATAACTACTTTAACTAACCAGTTGTAGGTACAGCAGATCTACAACTAATCAGTATAACGAATTAGTATAACGAATCAGTATAACCAATTTAATAGATGAGAAAAGTCAGTCACGTAAACTAGGGGCTGCGTAAACTAGGCACATTTTCCACTTGAAGTTTTACAATAGAGAAATCTGCATACTGGTAACACAACACCACAGTGAGTAAATACTAACGGTAATGAGAAATCTTTCAGTTAATTTTAATAAACTCCCAACGGAAACGGCTTCTGAATTGTAAATACATAGGTCTGCCAATCACTCAGAGCTGAACAGATAGATAGACATATTCTTCACTGGAAAGAAAAACAATTACTGATAAAAAACTGAATACAAAACAATAACTGTATTATATTGAACAGAACGCCTTTGCATAAATCTCACAAAGTAAAAGCTGAAACGAAAAGAACGGTTAGAAGAAGCTTCCACCAGTACAGTAACGGAAACGGCCGAACTAATCCGAACAATGCCCGATCAGATGTCCCACGCACTTAGTAAAAATGCAAATATCTTGGTTAATATTCGAGATAAGGAATAATTGTATATAACAATATTTATAGTATCATTAATTTGAAATAAGATTGGTTTTATACAATTTTTTGATGCATAATAACAGACATATTTTGAATTTCGGGAGTTGCTTGTCTAGTTAGTCACTATGAAAAAACTCGTATCACGAATCCCTTGAGTCTGCCTCGGGAGGGACTAAAGGTTTGAAAGGTCTATAATGCCAACCGATATGTATATATATATATATATATATATATATATATATATATTTATATATAAAAGTATGTATACACACACACACACACACACACACACACACTTATATATTCATGGTTTGGCACCTATTTTTCCTTCAGCTTCCTGACTGGTAACCTAATCATTAATCATTCACAACAACTCTATTGATAGTAATTTATACTCCACCATTCTGAGCAGATAATATGGAGTTTTGATTTTTATGAAAATTAATATTTTTAGCTAAAGAACCAGTGTCTTGCTCTAAAGAAGGATGAAAATATAAAATCGTTACAAAAAGTATAAAGTATTGTAATAGGGCGCCTCTCGCTTTAGCCAGCAAAGCTGGAAGGTTGTGAGGGCTTGCATACTACTCGCCCTGCAGTTGGCAAGAAAACTATCCTAAGTATTAGAATATTAATCAATAAAATAAGTGAATCCACAAATCGATGTTGGGGAGGGGGAGAGGGAGAGGGAGGAGGAGAGGGAGGGGGAGAGGGAGTGGGAGGGGAGAGGGTGGAGGAGAGGGAGGGTGAGAGGGAGGGGGAGAGGGAGGGGGAGAGGGAGAGGGAGAGGGAGGGGGCGAGGGAGAGGGAGGAGGAGAGGGAGGGGGAGAGGGAGGGGGAGAGGGAAAGGGAGAGGGAGAGGGAGAGGGAAAGGGAGAGGGAGAGGGAAAGGGAGAGGGAGGGGGAGAGGGAGTGGGAGAGGGAGGGGGAGAGGGAGGCGAGGAGGGAGGTGGAGAGGGAGTGGGAGAGGGAGGGGGAGAGGGAGGGGAGAGGGAAGGGGAGAGGGAGGGGGAGAGGGAAGGGGAGAGGGAGGGGGAGAGGGAGGGGGAGAGGGAGAGGGAGGAGGAGAGGGAGGGGGAGAGGGAGGGGGAGAGGGAGGGGGAGATGAAAAGGGAGAGAGATAGTGAGGGGGAGAGGAAAAGGGAGTGAGAGAGGGAGAGGGAAAGGGAGAGGGAGAGGGAGGGGGAGAGGGAGAGGGAGGGGAGAGGGAGGAGGAGAGGGAGGGTGAGAGGGAGGGGGATATAATATGTAGTTTTGATTTTTATGAAAATTAATATTTTTAGCTAAAGAACGAGTGTCTTGCTCTAAAGAAGGATGAAAATATAAAATCGTTACGAAAAGTATAATGTATTGTAATAGGTCGCCTTTGTTCTTCTTGTTTTTGTTTTTTTTTTTCATTTTCCTACTGTCAAAAAATACTTACCAATTTAAAGATTTTGCAATTGGTTAAGTGAGTAAAACTGACATCATTTCCTCATCAGGATGGAACCAAAAAATACAGATAAAGCAGTAAATATCAACTATGTATGTGCCAAATACAGAGATAGGAAAAACATACCTGAATGACCTGTACAATAGGAAACATTATCATGCGAGAAGTTGCTCAGTGCTCATTGAATTCCCAAATCACAGAAGACAGAACATTAACTATTGAGGGAGGGGGAGAGGAAGAGGGAGGGGGAGAGGGAGAGGGAGAGGGAGAGGGAGGAGGAGGGGGAGAGGGAGAGGGAGGGGGATAGGGAGAGGGAGGAGGAGAGGGAGGGGGAGAGGGAGGGGGAGAGGGAAAGGGAGGGGGAGGGGGAGAGGGAAAGGGAGAGGGAAGGGGAGAGGGAGGGGGAGGGGGGAAGGGGGAGAGGGAGGGGGAGAGGGAAGGCGAGAGGGAGGGGGAGAGGGAGGGGGAGAGGGAGGGGGAGAGGGAGAGGGAGGAGGAGAGGGAGGGGGAGAGGGAAAGGGAGTGAGAGGGGGAGAGGGAGAGGGAAAGGGAGAGGGAGAGGGAAAGGGAGAGGGAGGAGGAGAGGGACGGTGAGAGGGAGGGGGATATAATATGTAGTTTTGATTTTTATGAAAATTAATATTTTTAGCTAAAGAACGAGTGTCTTGCTCTAAAGAAGGATGAAAATATAAAATCGTTACGAAAAGTATAATGTATTGTAATAGGGCGCCTTTGTTCTTCTTGTTTTTGTTTTTTTTCATTTTCCTACTGTCACAAAATACTTACCAATTTAAAGATTTTGCAATTGGTTAAGTAAGTAAAAGTGACATGATTTTCTCATCCGGATGGAACCAAAAAATACAGATAAAGCAGTAAATATCAACTATGTATGTGCCAAATACAGACATAGAAAAAACGTACCTGAATGACTTGTACAATAGGAAACATTATCATGCTCGAACTTGCCCAGTGTTCATTGAATTCCCAAATCACAGAAGACAGAACATTAACTATTGAGGGAGGGGGAGAGGAAGAGGGAGGGGGAGAGGGAGAGGGAGAGGGACAGGGAGAGGGAGTGGGAGAGGGAAAGGGAGAGGGAGGGGGAGAGGGAGAGGGAGGAGGAGAGGGGGGGGGAGAGGGGGGGGGGGGGGGGAGGGTCGGGGGGAGGGGGGGGGAGAGTGGAGGGGGGAGGGTGGGAGTGAGGGAGAGGGAGGAGGAGAGGGAGGGGGAGAGGGAAAGGGAGAGGGAGAGGGAGAGGGAAAGGGAGAGGGAGAGGGAAAGGGAGAGGGAGGAGGAGAGGGAGGGGGATATAATATGTAGTTTTGATTTTTATGAAAATTAATATTTTTAGCTAAAGAACGAGTGTCTTGCTCTAAAGAAGGATGAAAATATAAAATCGTTACGAAAAGTATAATGTATTGTAATAGGGCGCCTTTGTTTTTCTTGTTTTTGTTTTTTTTCATTTTCCTACTGTCACAAAATACTTACCAATTTAAAGATTTTGCAATTGGTTAAGTAAGTAAAAGTGACATGATTTTCTCATCCGGATGGAACCAAAAAATACAGATAAAGCAGTAAATATCAACTATGTATGTGCCAAATACAGACATAGAAAAAACGTACCTGAATGACTTGTACAATAGGAAACATTATCATGCTCGAACTTGCCCAGTGTTCATTGAATTCCCAAATCACAGAAGACAGAACATTAACTATTGAGGGAGGGGGAGAGGAAGAGGGAGTGGGAGAGGGAGAGGGAGAGGGAGGAGGAGAGGGAGGGGAGAGGGAGGGGAGGGGAGAGGGAGGGAGAGGGAGGGGTGAGAGGGAGGGGAGAGAGGGAAAGGGGAGGGGAGGGGGAGAGAGAGAGAGAGAGAGAGAGAGGGAGAGGGAGAGGGGAGGGAGAGAGAGGGAGAGGGGAGGGAGGAGGGAGAGGGGAAGGAGGGAGAGGGGAGGGAGGGAGAGGGGAGGGAGGGAGAGGGGAGGGAGAGAGAGGGGAGGGCGAGAGGGAGAAGGAGGAGGAGAGGGAGATGGAGGAGGAGAGGGAGATGGAGAAGGAGTGGGAGAGGGAGAAGGAGGAGGAGAGGGAGATGGAGAGGGAGAGTGAGAGGGAGTGGGAGAGGGAGAGGGAGGAGGAGAGGGAGGGGAAGAGGGAGGGGGAGAGGGATAGGGGGAGGGAGAGGGAGAGGGAGAGGGAGAGGGAAAGGGAGAGGGAGGAGGAGAGGGAGGGTGAGCGGGAGGGGGATATAATATGTAGTTTTGATTTTTATGAAAATTAATATTTTTAGCTAAAGAACGCGTGTCTGGCTCTAAAGAAGGATGAAAATATAACCTCGTTACGAAAAGTATAATTTATTGTAAGAGGTGGCCTTTGTTCTTCTTGTTTTTGTTTTTTTTTTTCATTTTCCTACTGTCACAAAATACTTACCAATTTAATGATTTTGCAATTGGTTAAGTAAGTAAAAGTGACATGATTTTCTCATCCGGATGGAACCAAAAAATACAGATAAAGCAGTAAATATCAACTATGTATGTGCCAAATACAGACATAGAAAAAACGTACCTGAATGACTTGTACAATAGGAAACATTATCATGCTCGAACTTGCCCAGTGTTCATTGAATTCCCAAATCACAGAAGACAGAACATTAACTATTGAGGGAGGGGGAGAGGGAGTGGGAGGGGGAGAGGGAGGGGGAGAGGGAAAGGGAGAGGGAGGGGGAGAGGGAGGGGGAGAGGGAGAGGGAGGAGGGGAGGGAGGGGGAGAGGGAGGGGGAGGGGAGGGGGAGGGGACGGGGAGGGAGGGGAGAGAGGGAAAGGGAGAGGGAGGGGGAGAGAGGGAAAGGGAGAGGGAGGGGAAGAGGGAGAGGGAGGAGGAGAGGGAGGGGGGTAGGGAGGGGAGAGGGAGGGGGATAGGGAGAGGGAGGGGGAGAGGGAGAGGGAGGGGGAGAGGGAGAGGGAGGGGGAGAGGGAGAGGGAGAGGGAGGGGGAGAGGGAGAGGGAGGGGGAGAGGGAGAGGGAGGAGGAGAGGGAGGGGGAGAGGGAGAGGGAGGGGGAGAGGGAGGGTCTATGGAAGGGGATAGGGAGGGGGTGAGGGAAGTGGAGAGGGAGGGGGAGAGGGAGGGGGAGATGTAGAGGGAGTGGGGATGGAGAGGGGGAGAGGGAGGGGGAGAGGGAAAGGGAGAGGGAGAGGGAGAGGGAAAGGGAGAGGGAGAGGGAAAGGGAGAGGGAGGAGGAGACGGAGGGGGATATAAGATGTAGTTTTGATTTTTATGAAAATTAATATTTTTAGCTAAAGAACGAGTGTCTTGCTCTAAAGAAGTATGAAAATATAAAATCGTACCGAAAAGTGATAATGTATTGTAATAAGGGCGCCTTTGTTCTTCTTGTTTTTGTTTTTTTTCATTTTCCTACTGTCACAAAATACTTACCAATTTAAAGATTTTGCAATTGGTTAAGTAAGTAAAAGTGACATGATTTTCTCATCCGGATGGAACCAAAAAATACAGATAAAGCAGTAAATATCAACTATGTATGTGCCAAATACAGACATAGAAAAAACGTAACTGAATGACTTGTACAATATGGAAACATTATCATAAAAGCCCTTCGAACTTGCCTATCCAGTGTTCATCTGAATTCCCAAATCACAGAAGACAGAACATTAACTATTGAGGGAGGGGGAGAGGAAGAGGGAGGGGGAGAGGGAGAGGGAGAGGGAGAGGGAGGAGGAGGGGGAGAGGGAAGGGGAGAGGGAGGGGGAGAGGGAGGGGGAGAGGGAGAGAGAGAGTGAGAGGAGGGGGAGAGGGGATGAGGGAAAGGAGAGGGAGGGGAGAGGGAGAGGGATGGGGAGAGGGAGAGGTAGAGGGAGGGGGAGAGGGAGAGGGAGGGGGAGAGGGAGAGGGAGAGAGAGAGTGAGAGTATGAAAATGCAACAATACTGGGTCAATGAACACACACTCCTTTTCTTCCATAAACATCAGTTTCATTTAATCCCCCAACGCGTTTTTTTTTTAAATAATAGTGCTGTAGATAAGCGAAATAATTTTCGCATTGAGAAACTTTCAGCAAAAGTTAAATTTCCATGGTCCTCTGAGACTGAAGAAAAAACTACTCTAGGAATTACTTCCGCAAACCAAAACTTTTAATAAGTTCTCATAATAAAATTAACAGACCGCCCCAAACTACTCATTCCGGAAAACGTTGAAATCAGCTATTGAAGTAGTACTCATGATGCGATTTTCGAAATCTTTCTTCAAATTTCCATCGATCCTACCCAGGAGATTACGAAAAGGACGTCCGTTCAAAACTATATATATGTCTGTTACCGCCCTAGCGGCCGCTTTAGTCGTTGTATGTAAAAAGAAAGATTAAGTTCGTTAATGGCTGAAATCGGGCCAGGGGAAGGGGGGATTAGAGGGGAGGATTTTCAAAAATTCGAAATATCACCGTTACGGTATGTCGGATTGATAAATTATATAGATTCAATCTTATTACGTATTAAATGTACTATAAGTATTGTCATATACATTTATTCACTATCATGAATACTAACCGAGATATTGGCTTTTTTCAGTTTTCAGCCCCAAGCAGAAATAGGGATAACTGAAAAACAAAAATGAAGTTCGTCACACAGGGGCTGCGTAAACTAAACAGATGTTACAAGTGCTTGTATGACACAAGTGATCTCATATCAGCACGTATTTCTATGTGAAAACATATGAGTAGAAGTGGAGGGGGGTTACTGAAGGCAAAACGCAAGTACGAATAACTAGCTTAATACTTGAGTTTCGAAAAAAATGCACTGAACAAAAATTGTAGAAAATCGAGAGTTTAATAAGAATTTTTATGTAACATTTTATGGTCCGACTCATAATAACGAAGATAATTTAAAAGTTCTACTTCCACATTTCTAAACCACCACAATTCTAGGTCTGATTTCAGCCTATAGCAAATACGGTTGACTTTAAATGTCACTTTATAATTGAACTATTGGCTTTGTTAAAGGCTTTTAAATGCTGTTAGTTATTTTTAGAAGTAATATTTTTTATTGTTTTAACTGTTTGACATTTTAATTTTTTTAACAATCTATTATATATTGATTCTTTATTATTGTTCAGGTGTCAATGGGGCACTGATGATGATGACCTACCCCGAAAGGTCATTGTTGCTTTAATAAATCTTTATTATGTAAATTTGGCCATTCCTCCTCTATCTTCATTATAATTCACTTCCGCCTCCCACAAAAGTCATCCAATTTTAATTTGGTTCTAGTAGCAAAAAAGCTAGATGAGAAGAAATTGGACAAGCTAGACTTACTCATTTTTATGACAGACAATGTGTAAAATATTCAATACGACAATGACGGTATATATAATTATTATTTAATAATGTCCACTTTTTACTGCAATGGCTAATTGGGGAGTGTTACCTACAGATTACCACCCCTTTTTAGCCAGGGTGGGACTAAGGATTTTATTTAATGAGTTCGTCACTAAATAACTACCTATAGGCTAGGTGGTAATCGTAATTCACCCCATTAGGTATATCATTTGAGATTAAAGCTGACGCTTAATATATAATTAAAAATATACTTACAGACTGTATTCAAATATTACCATTTTCCATCACATGAATAAGTTACTGGAAAATCGTCCATCACTGATTTCCCCTATAAGGAATTTGCCTAAGAAGAAATTGTTCATACTGACACTTAAAGTGTAATATACTTATCAAATTATATTAACTATAGAATGAAAAGTACTGTTTATAATAAATAAATTAGGTTGAAACAGCTTAAAAGACAAGAGGCAGTTAAAATGGGACACGTATCTCACTGAAAAGTTATCAAATGATATGCTGATAAAAGAATTAATCAAAAAGGAATAAAAGTTCCTACCTAGCTGATAACAGTTGGTCGCGGCACTTTGATCTTTGTTCGTCAGTTTCAAAAGAAGCACGTTTAACGGAAGTTTCTAATCTCGAAACTTGCATTAAACAAGTCGTAGAACTTTCCTCTCTCACTCTTTTCATGTTCCTTTCGAGAGTTTCCTTCAAAGCTGACAACACCGGAATAGCAAAACAGAGAAGAGAACTTCACTTACAACCTTTGCCACTTACCTATGCACTTATTCCCTCTATCTTCAGAAAACAAACTGTTTTTACTGCAAATTTTGCTCAGTTTTACTTACAAGGGAAGTGCACGGCCCTTCCCTCAACGATTTGAAAGAAAACTTTATAGTGTTTAGTACCTAATGAAAAACCAATTCTGTTAAAGCGAGAAAACGCACTTCTCAATTATTCGTCTAAAAAAAAGTGTTAAAGTATGCCTGAAAGTCTTGAGCTGTTCCCAAGGTAACTATTTCAAGGAGTCTCCCATGGCTCAGCTGATATCGCTTTCCTTTTGTAACCGGAAATCTCAAGATCGAAACTCGCCGAGGGCGACTATTCTTTTTCTGATTTTTTTATTTTTATTTTTTCTTCAGCTTCTAGTGCGTTTATTTAATATGAACAAATAAACAAAAAGTTTTTTTTTCATTTTTAGCGTGTTCCATATATTTAAAGAAAATTGGAATGCTTTCTGTCAAAATGTAATTGGTATAAGGAAATATTTATTATTATACAAGAAATATATTATTAACTGAAAACATTAGTATATAACAATTATCAATAATAACGCAGACATTTTAATAATACTTTTAAACAGTTTTATCTATCTTTACCAATTTATTTGATATTATTTTATTTTACAATTAATAAAGATGTTTAAAATTTGCTGGCTCTAAACATAAAAATATTCTTTTAACAGTAATATTCCTTTATACTTCAGAGGTTTTTCATAGTGCTTGGTCTTGGATCACTGGCAATACTTCAATCATCAAGTTAACAATTTCTGTCATTTTTGAAGAAAGATTTGCCACATGCTGATTGATTTTTTAACAGATCTCATCTTACCATAAGTACACTGAAAAACTCGATGACTAGAAGTTGGGGTTTAGGTTTCCTGAAGACTGAAACCAAGAAAATCGCCTAAATATCCCCCACGCAGGGGTTGTGTTAAATAAGCAGTTTTCTCACATGCGTCAAGTATTTACTACATTTTTCTTAAAACGTAAACGCTCAACGAGAAGAATTTTGGTATTTAGGCTTCAAATAATGTGCTTCATAATACAACTGCTTATTGTTAATATGAAGTGAGTAAAAGGCCGAAAACTAAATAATGCAAATATCTCGGTTTGTTGCGTCGAGAGCGCAACTATTTTTAGTTATAGTATATATTAATTAAGGTAAATCAGCTATTAAGGTCGTACTCATATATATATATATATATATATATATATATATATATATCTATATATATATCTATATTTCTCTGTTACCGATCTAGCGGTCTCACTTTTTGTCTTATCGTTACCAAACTTGGTATATAATCTTTTTATACAAATAGAAAAGTCAAGTTCGTTAACGGCTGAAATCTGGTCCGATTTCAGCCGTTAACGAACTTGAAAAGGGGAGGATTTAGAGGGGGAGAGTTTCGAAAACTCTTAATATTTCCGTTATTATGAGTCGGATCGAAAAATTGTATAGTACCAATTTTATTGCAATGTAATGTTCTATATATGTTGTTATGCACATGTTTCACTATCTTGATTTTTAACTGAGATAATTGCATTTTTTATTTTTTGTTCTCGAGTAAACCCCCACTCCTATTCATCTCATAATACCAATATTCTATTATGTTATGAAGCTGTGTATTTGAAAAATAAATACCAAAAACTGTTCTCATTTAACTTTTACGTTTTGAGATAAATGCAAATACATTAGGCACCTGGGAAATTTGCTTAGTTAACGCAGCCCCTGCGTGACGGACTTTTCAGTTGTTGCGTTGTACCTTCGCAAGAGAAACATTCTACTAAATAAAGCTTTAAGTGCAACACTCGATCATAGTAAACAATATATTAGCAACTGCGTGGTATCTCCATTTTGATAGTCTATTTATTACATGTCATAAATTAACTGATAAGCTTCCTCGCCGATAATGGTTCCTCAGCCAAGGTTCGGTAATTCCAAGGAGACTTCCAACGGCCTCAGGGCTTTGTTATTTCACAGAGATGGGACAATTTCCACGGTACTCCATCTATATCGGCAGCTTCCTCAATATCGGGGAGGATCGGGCCATCCATTGGTATTAGCATATCCTAAAACTACTGGGTCTACAACCCTCCTTGATTTGATCATTTTTTACGAGATAGTATCCTTGTTCACCTTGGACGAGTGTAAGGATGATCAATAGTACTATTATTAATTAGCAGATTCCCTTCAGGAAAATCAGCTATTGAGGTTCTACTGATGACGCGATTTTCGACAAATGTTTTCAAATGTCCACCGAAGTAGAAGAAAATAAGGTTCGTTCAAAATTGTGTATATATATATAGTGTTTTGAAAGTTGCGTACATTTGGTGTTTCCAAAGTTGATTACATATTTAAGAAGTAGGAAGTAGATGAAAGGAACCGACCTGGAATGTTTCCTGTGATACCCGTCTGGGATCTGAGCTAGCCTGGCCTCTTATACTTTGATCACGCCGCAGATCTAAAAGTCCGTCACGCAGGGGCTGCGTAAACTAAGCAGATTTCCCCTGCGAAGTTTAACAATAGAGAAATCTGCATACTGGTAACACAATACCACCATGATTAGATAATGAGAAATCTTTCAGTTAATTAAAATAAATACCCAACTGAAACGGCTTCTGAATTGTAAGAATAATTTATATTTTAATAACTCATATTTTAGTAGTCCAAGAACTAAAGAAGGGGGGGGGGCGGATGAACAAAACGTATTTGCATAAATCTCACAAAGTAAGGAAGGTAAGGTAAGGTTAAAAACGCCAGGTTAGAAGAAGCTAGATGGACATTTGAAGAAAATTTTCGAAAATCGCGTCATGAGTACGACCTCAATAGCAGATTTCCCTTACGGGAAATCTGCTAATAAACCGGCCCAGCTCGTCCGGCAGTTAGTTTGTTCTCTGCCCACTCTCTCTGTTTTCAGCCATTCGATTACTATTAATGATTCCCAACAGCTGATCGCCACTTTTTTAACATTTACTATGTTCAATTTATATAAAATTTCTATTTATAACTACTAGTTTCGTTATTTTGACATTGTATAATTTTCAAACTGATAGTGGGGAAATTAATCTTGATGTCCAGAAATAAATAAATGATTAGATACCTTCTCTTTCTGTTATTATTTTTTCAGTTTTTGTCATCGCCCTTTATAAATTAGTGAATATATCATGAAACATCTAACTGCAAGT
>CM032228.1:19337500-19390000 GCA_019009955.1 Riptortus pedestris
CAAACTCCAGTTAATTGTTACATATATTAAGACGAATTCATATAATTATAGAATGCTTTTAGTTATCTTTATGTATTATATTTACTATTTACTCTATATTGTTTTTTTTTTGTTTTTCTTTAAGGCCTTATTATTGTTGAACTCAAGAATTTGGATTCAATTATTTATTTAAAAGACAGAATTGTTATTTGTTTATTTAATTTGTACAATATATAAATCTTTAACAAATAAATACATCCTATATTCATACATGTATATATTCCATCTCAAATAGTAACTACGATATTTGCATTTTTTTAATTTTTAGCCTTCATTAAACCCCCGTTCTTTGTCATCGCACATTATGAATAAGCCATTTATATGATGAACTGTATTATTTCATGATGAAATACTTAATATTGTGTGCAACGAATCGTTTCTAGATGAGATACATGCAAATACGTTTACGCCCCCCCCCTCCCCATTCTTTTATTTTTGGATTACTAAAACTAGAGTGATTGAGATAAAAATTATTTTGGTTCATTATAAATTGTGGCACGAGATATAGTAAAAAATTTTTAATTAAATTAATATATTATATTGAGATATATTTGAGTACTCGTTTTTCTTTCCGGTCAAGATTATTTCTATCTTTCAGCTCTTAGAGGTTGGCAGACCTGTTTGTTTACAATTCAGACGCTCAGTTGTGGAGTCTATTAATAACTAATCTGACTCAACGATTTCTGATTGGTATTTATATTTTTTCACTTAATATTCACGGTGGTGTTAAGTGTGACAAATATGTAGATTTATATATCATAAAACTTCACGAGGAAAACCTACTTAGTTTACGCAGTTTCTGCGTGACGGTCTTTTTACGAAACTAATTTTTGTTGTCAATTTTTTTGTTAAATAACGTTTTTAGTAGAACAATATTATTATTATTTTTTATTGGACGAACTTCGCAACAAGGTTCAAGTTACTTTACAAAGATAAAAATTATTTTGAAATCGTGTAGTATGATGGAAGTTTACTCAGGTAAATATATATATATATATATATATATATATATATATATATATATATATTATAATGAAAGGTTTATTATTTTCATTAATATTTAAATTTAAACTATGTACCGGCTACTTCTCAGGGTCTTATATTGCACGGCAAGCATTTTTGTTTCCACCATCTCTGCTATAAGAGCTAATTTATCTATTTAATCCGAGATATAGCACATTTAGGCTAGCTAATTAAAGAAACACTTACGCTCTTGTTGCATCTTGGGAGTCGACTGACTCATTCCAGTCCTCCGAGATTGCCCTTTGGACTCATAGGGGTCCGCTCTCTTCCCTTGACAGGTGCTGCTACCTCGTTTCAAGCCTAGTACTAGTCACTCGGATCTCATAGATATAGAGACAACGGGGTGGCTCTCAGGCTCGACCGTTACAATATATATATATATATATATATATATATATATATATATATATATATATATATATATAATTTGTTTTGCAGCAACGGAAATATTTGAAGCCCTATTGTTATTAAGATCGATCTCATAACGCGATTATCAAAATATTTCTTCAAATGTCCATCGGTCCTACCCAGGATATGACGAAGATGAGGTCCTTTCAAAATCTTGTATACTTACTCTTGTATGCGCATTTGCGTGCATGTGTGCGTGCGCGTGTGTGTGTGTTTTGTGTATATTTGTCTGTTAACGCTCTAGCATTCGCAATTCTTGTTTGATCGTTACGGATTGATATTTAAACTTTTAAAGCTGCCCTTAAAGATCAAGCCCCTTAACGACTGAAATCGGAGAAAGTGGAGAAATTTACGATTTGTTTAGAGGGGGGGGGGAATTTACAAATTGCGAAATATCTCCGTTATTATACGTCATTTTCGGATGAATGTATTAAACCAATTTCATTGCAAATTAAATTAATGTTCACATATGCATTTTTTATTATCTTCATTATTAACGGAGATATTTATATTTTTTTTAATTTTCTCATTTCAGTAAAACCCACACTCCTACTAATGTCATATTAACAATAAATTGTTACGTCATGAAGCATTTTATTTGAAGCTGTTGTTGAACACACTGTTTGATTGAAGTTGTTACATTTTGAGATAAACGCCCCTGTATGACGGACATTTTCTAAGATCCCGTCATGAGTACAACCTCAATTATTGATTTACCCTTAGGAAAATTTCCTAAACAACAATAATAAATTATTATTTTCCTGTGAAATGGTCCATTAATCGTGAAGGGAGGAAAGCTTGGGCCATAACAAATGGCCAGCCATAATGAGACAAAGCAATATAAAACTCATTGTAAACATAACTGCCTAGCTCAATACAAGTTTAATGTTCTCCTTAAATGATTTACACCCCTGAGTGGGAGGCATATTCTTCATTCTCACTACTTAAACATTCAAGAAAAAATGTGTTGTCGAACCTTTGATTCTTTTGTCATATGGATAATTATGTATGTAATGTATAAAAGTCCGTCACGCAGGGGCTGCGTAAACTAAGCAGATTTCCCACGTAAAGCTTTACAATAGAGAAATCCGCCTAATAACAACAGTAGTAGAAAGGAATCTCTAAACCTATTAACGAGGGACTAATAGTTACCGAAACGGCCCGCACTAGCTTTCGGCGGAGAGTCCCGAACGTTGCCGACTCCTGCCGACCGCACACATGCATACAAATGCAAATATCTCGGTTAATATTCAAGATACAGAATAAATGTATAAAACAATATTTATAGTAAATTTAATTTGCAATAAGATTGATTCTATACAATTTTTCGACCCAACGCATAATAACTCAAAAATCTCCCCCTCCCACTGATCCGATCTCAGCCATTAACGAACTTGATCTTTCTTTTTACGTAAAACGCTTAATTTGAAGTTTGGTAACGATCAAACAAAAATTGTGACCGCTAGAGCGTTAACAGATAAATATATATATATATATATATATATATATATATATATATATATATATATATATATATATAATTTTGAAAGACCTCATTTTCGTCATCTCCTTCGATGGACATTTGAGGAAATTTTTCAAAACTTGCGTCATGAGTACGACCTCAATAGCTGATTTCCCCTACGGGAAATCTGCCAAAATGTGCTAACTTTATATATATATATATATATATATATATATATATATATATATATATATCAGGTAAGAATATAAAGGCCTCGTGACTGCAGGCTGCTGCCTGTGAGAGTCACAGGTAATCCTTGGTTCCAGTAACACCCTTGTGAAGAGGGCACTGATGATGGAGGTGAATGCTCTGAAAGTGCTCTGTCGCAACGAATAGACAACTGTGAAGGAACGAGGCCTTTGTTATCTTACCTGAGATAATAATTCATTCTCCATTCAGCACTTCAAAAATGGAAATTACTAGTGTGCCATTCAGTGTCATACCTGGATGACGGACGTTATCTTTGATAAAATTAATATTAAGAACGATATTGACGGATATTTCTTTGGGCGTCGAAATAACCCTTCCCCCATTCCTGAGGGGGTAGGGAAGTATAAAATAGCACATTCAACAATGTTCATTTCCCTAAATCCAGAGCAAAATATTTTTCATTTTGAATGTATGTGCATTTTGTCAGAACACGAATAGAGTCATTGGCTTCCGCAAGGGAAATTCGCTTATTTTACGCAGCCACCGAGTGACGGAATTTTAATATTTTAATGTCCCAAACCTTTACACCAGTGAGTGAAAGCCAGTGTATAGCACATTGGCAAAGCTCACAATCGTAAATTACATAAAATCAATTTCAAAATGGGAGATAGGACATTACAGCCTTTGCGATTCTATAATTTTCTTTGGCTTAACTTCCTTGTAATGAGCCATTAAAGTTTTCCAATTAATTTCAATGTTTCGGCTCAACGTTCAGGGGAAAGTTTAGTCGAATCCTCTGGGGAATGAATTTAAGCCCATTGCGTAATTTCCAAAATCTATTTAAGGTTCGGAATTCAATTCGAGTCTCAAATCAAACTGAAACAGTCTTAAATGGTTCTCTCAGACTGCTAAATTTCGCCTTTATCTGTTGAGTCGTCAACCCCGATTGAGTGGAGTAGGAGCGTCAAAGAAAGCTGAAGTTAGAATAGGTATATTGGCTGAGAGGGGGTTCCGGATACCTGAACTATTGGCTGGCCTCGTACAGAAGAAAACGAGAAGTAAATGAGAAGTTCAATATTTACATATGTGGAAGGAATCCTGACTGAGGCGAATAACATGAAACTTTGCATTATTGCTTGGACGTGGGTAAGGCAAACAGCTATGTATTGTATGTATTCTGAAACCGCGATTTTCAAAAATATTTTCCAATGTACATTGATCCAAAAACCGTGGAGATAACGAAAATGAACTCCGTTCAACACTGTATATACAGGGAGTCCCGAATTCCCGTGCCACCCCCCCCCCTTAAAATTGCCAATTGTATTAATAAAAGACTGAGACTTGATGCACCATAATAGTAAGCCCTGAAAAATCAGTCCACATTGAATCTCTTAGCCTTCTCCATCGTCCATAACTTTGGAGTTTCCAATGGAATGCCCAACTTTTTACGACGGATTCTTGTGGAAAATCAAACTCTAAAAGGAGTTTATATCGGTTTAGACGCATCCTTTAGCCGTAAAATGCAATATTCTTTATTTCTAAAATGGCATATATGATTAAAAAAATACTGCGAAATATAAGTTGCAGCCAACAAAATTGTCTTTGAAACAAGTGTACGGAAAAATAATGGGTTCTGAAAAAAAATTAAAACATAATAACGCAAAATTATTCTTGAGGGGTCACAAGTATGGCATACCAAGTCTCAGACATTTATTAATAGAATTGGCGATTTTAGGAGGCACGGGAGCTTGGGACAACCTGTAAATATATATATATATATATATATATATATATATATATATATTCTGTTAACGCTCACGCTGTCGTAATTTGTATTTGGGTCGTTACCAAACTCAATATTTAACCATTTTATTTAAAATTAAATATTAATTTAGAGGAGGAGAATTTTGAAAATTCGAGATATCTTCGTTATTATGCGTCGGATCCAAACATTATATTAAACTAGTCTTATTGCAAATGCAATGTTATATAAATGTTATTCATGCATTTCTTCTCTTCTTTGAATATTAATCAAGATATATGAATGTTTTTAGTTTTCAGCCCTCAGTAACCCCCAGTCGTACTTAAGTCATATTATAAAAATTCCAAGTATGGTCTTAATTGAAGTATGGTTTTTAATGCAAATAAGTCGTATAATATCATTAATCAAGCTTTTAGCAGATTTCCCTTAAGGGAAATCAGCTATTGAGGTTGTACTCATGACGGAATTTTCGAAATTTTTCTTCAAATGTCCATCGATCCTACCTAGTAGATGACGAAAATGAGGTCCGTTCAAAACTGTATATATATATATATATATATATATATATATATATATATATATATATATATATATATATATATATATATATTTCTGTTACCGCTCTAGCGGTCGCAATTTTTGTTTGATCGTTACCAAACTCGATATTTAGTCGTTTTATGTAAAAAGAAAGATCAAGTTCGTTAATGGCTGAAATCGGACCAGTGGGAGGGGGGGTTTAGAGGGGAGGATTTTCGAAAACTCAAAATATCTCCGTTACTATACGTCGGATTGAAAAATTATACTAAACAATCTTATTGCATATTAAATTTTGCTATAAATGTTATATACATTTATTCTTTATCTTGAATATTAACCGAGATATTTGCATCTTTTTAGTTTTCAGCCCTCAGTTACCTGCGGACTTTTTCCTCTTTGACTTGAAAATTCTTATTTGAACTATGCCGTACCGTTGAATATTTAATTATTTAATCCAACTTTGGCTGAATGGGATCTGTAGCGGTGGAGGTTAGGGGTTACTTCCAAATATCGCCTTTATTATGGAACAATGTTATATGACAAATCTTGTTCAAATTTTGATGCTCTACAATTGTCGTTCTAAACATTTATTCGTAACTCATACATTAAGAGAGTTATTTGTATTTTATTGTTTCAGCCAACTGTAAGCCTCTAATTCTAGTCGTCAGATTTTTACTTAGAAAAAGAGGGTATATTGTGAAATAAGTTTAGGTACATGTCAAACCAGCAAGTGGGAAATCTGCATTTAATGGTATTTGTTTGGTTTTTTTTTAAACATACGGTATATTAAAAAAATCAAGTCAAAAACAGTTAATTTAATTTAATACAAATTAAAAATAGCTGATTCCTTAAAGAAAATAATTTACCAAATAACTTCAAGCTAAGGGAAATATTTAGTCTGTATAATAAGTTTATATATTATTTATTCCAATGTCCCTCTATTATCAATACTTTTACAATTCCCGTTTCACTCATATATAATTTCCATTAATAAATCTATGAATCTAGAATAAATAAAGATAGATAGATAGTATATTCGAAAATATTTTCAAACCTGTGTTAAGAGTCTGGCTTGTATTAGTAAAGGTTTATTGATATAATTTAAATCGAGTATATGCAAGTAAAAAGGTCCCCTTCTACCAAACAATGGCTACTAAAACTTTCTTTCTAATTTATAACATATTTTATATTCTATAATGGAAAAAATTTATAATTATCTTATAATTTGGAATGCTGAATGAGGATGGGGATCATATTTTTAAGTATACTTGCATGGATTGTGTTTATTTCTCCTATATCTGTTTTAAAATTAATGTTTGTATCAATATTTCAAATATGTAAATGTTTTCTGCTATTTTTCTTGAATAAGTTTAATTTTAAAATTAGCGTAGACGGTCTGAAATGATGAACCGAGTACTAAGTCCAAAATATTCCGGGATGTTGTTAGGGATGAGGTATTCATGAAAAGATGGATTAAATAATGGCAAAAAAAAAGAGATTACTGTCAGAACAAATACTAATATCTCCCTAGGACCCGGGCAAGATGTTTTACTGCCCTAAAGAAACTAGAATATTGACGCTTGAACCTATAGACTTACCGCTAGGCGGAGCTACTGTCGCAGCTTGAATGGGAATGCAAAAACTTTAATTAAAGTCAGTCCGTGATGAGCAACTGCTGACGAGGCCCGAGGCTCTTTGTCAATGAATACAATATTCATTCAGTTTTTAATCCACAAACTTGTGCCAGTTCTCAATCTGAGTGAAGGTTACCACTACACTTGGAGAGTAACTTATTTTCTGTAGAAATATAAAAAATTCATGAAAATAAAATGGTTTATTTAGAAAACAATAATAATTGCCTCCATTAATCATAAATAACATATTAAAAAAGTCCGTCACGCAGGGGTTGCGTGAACTAAGCAGATTTCCCTCGTGAAGTTTAGTAATAGATAAATCTACATACTGCTAACACAACGCCGTGAATAAATACAAACGAAAATAAGAAATGTTTCATCCAATGTCAATAGCCTGCCGACAGGAAGCGTTAGGTTAGAAATGTAAACAAACGGGTCCCGCCTCACACCGGAAAGAAAAAACAATTACTGAAATATATCAGAATATAACACATTAATTTTATTGAGAACTATTTACTATATCTAGTACTGTAATTAATAATGAGTCAGAATAATTGTTATCTCAATCAATAAAATTTTAGTAGTCCAAAACCTTAAGAGGGGGGGGGCAGGACATATTTGCATGTATCTCGTATAATAAAGGTCTCTTGAATACAATTTTTGATATTTAAACTTCCAATAATGTGATTTATTATGTATCAGAGTATTGTTTACGTAACATGAGTAGAAGTGGCGGTTTGGTGAAAACTGAAAAATGCAAATATCTCGGTTAATATTCAAGATAGAGAATAAATGTATATAACAATATTTATAGTAAATATAATTTGTAATAAGATTTCTTCTATAAATTTTTTTCGATCCGACGTATAGTAACGGAGATATTTCGAATGTTCGAAAATCCTCCCCTCTAAACCCCCCCCCCTCGCACTGGTCCGATTTCAGCCGTTAACGAACTTGATCTTTCTTTTTACATAAAACGCTTAAATATGAAGTTTGGTAAGGATTAAACAAAAATTGCGACCGCTAGAGCGGTAACAGACAAATATATATATATATATATATATATATATATATATATATATATATATATATATATATATATAGATATATATACAGTTTTGAACGGACCTCATTTTCGTCATCTACTAGGTAGGATCGATGGACATTTGAAGAAAAATGTCGAAAATTCCGTCATGACTACAACCTCAATAGCTGATTTCCCTTAAGGGAAATCTGCTAAAAGGTCTATCACGCATGGGCTGCTTAAAATAAGCAAATTTCCCAATTACTGGTTTAACACTTTTGTGATCTCATCTCACCACATATTCTGTATTTCTTATTAGAGGTTATTGAAGGCTAAAAATTTTTTTTTTAAATTTGACTATTTTTTAAACTATTGAGTTTTACATAATTTTTAAATAAAAGTACGTCACCCAGGGGTTGCGTTAGCTAAGCAGATTTCCCACGTGCGCCACGTATTTGCATTTATCTCAAAACTTAAAAGTTCATTGAGAACAATATTTGGTATTTAAGCTTCAAATAAAGTGCTTCATAACATAATAGAATATTGAAAATATGAGATGAGTAGGAGTGGGGCTTTACTGAAGACAGAAAACTAAAAAATGCAAATATCTCAGTAAATATTCAAGATAGTGAAATAATGTAAATAACAACATTTATAGAAAATTACATTTTCAATAAGATTGATTCTATACGATTTTTCGATCCGACGCATAATAACGGAGATATTAAGAATTTTCGAAATTCTTTTCCTCGAAACCCCCCCCCCTACCCATGGTCTGATTTCAGCCATTAACGAACTCGATCTTTCTCTTTGTATAAAACGATTATATATCAAGTTCGGTAACGATAAGACAAAAACTGCGACCGCTAGAGCGGCAAATATATAGATAGATAGATAAATATTGATATATGTATACAGTTTTGAACGGACCTCATTTTCTCATCTCCTGGGTAAGATCGATGGACATTTGAATAAAAATTTCGAAAATCGGTTCATGAGTACGACCTCAATAGCTGATTTCCCTTGTGGGAACCCCTGGTAACCCCTGATTTCAGCCGTTAACTAATACGATCTTCTGTATGAAATTAATCGGTTAAATAACGAGTAAGGTATAGAAAAGAGACCACTTCAGTAATTTCATTTCAGCCATCAACGAACTTGACATTTAGTTTTGCATGAAACGTTATATACTGAGTCACGTAATGATTCAACAAAAATTACGACCACTAGTGTGGTAACATACAAATATATATATATATATATATATATATATATATATATATATACACATGATTTTTTTCTTTCTTCGTTTTCGTCATCTCCTGGGTAGGATCGATGGATATTTGAAAAATTGTTTTCAAAAACCGCGTAATGAGTATATCATCAATTGAAGAGTTCCTAGTATCCCCTGAAAACTAACTCCTGGATACTATCCCCTGGTAACCCCTGGAGACCTACCATCTCCTGGATACTAACTCCTTGTATCTCCTGAAAACCTACCGCCACCTGGATACTAACTCCTTGTATCTCCTGGAGACCTAACATCGCCTGGATACTAACCCCTGGTAACCACTGGAGACCTACCACCACCTGGATACTAACTCCTTGTATCTCCTGGAGACCTAACATCGCCTGGATACTAACCCCTGGTAACCCCTGGAGACCTACCATCTCCTGGATACTAACTCCTTGTATCTCCTGAAAACCTACCACCACCTGGATACTAACTCCTTGTATCTCCTGGGGACCTAACATCGCCTGGATACTAACCCCTGGTAACCCCTGGAGACCTACCATCACCTGGATACTAACTCCTTGTATCTCCTGGGGACCTAACATCGCCTGGATACTAACCCCTGGTATCTCCTGAAAACCTACCATCACCTGGATACTAACTTCTTGTATCTCCTGGGGACCTAACATCGCCTGGATACTAACTCCTTGTATCTCCTAGGAACCTAACATCGCCTGGATACTAACCCCTGGTATCCCCTGGAGACCTACCATCTCCTGGATACTAACTCCTTATTTCTCCTGGGGACCTAACATCGCCTGGATACTAACTTCTGTCGTCCCCTCGTGTTCTACTATCTCCTAGATAATAACTCCTTAAATCCCCCCCCCCTACCAGCGCCTTGTTACTAACACCTGATATCTCTTAGGGGCCTTCCTTAGCCTGGGTGCGAACTACCTGCAACAACTACAGACCTACCATACCTTAGATACTATCTCAATGTGTTTATTTAGTACATACCATCGCCTCTGTACTAACCACTTAGTGTGGTAACCACTTGTGGCCCTGGCATTCGTATTTGCAGTGACATCCATTGGCCATAGCATAGTTATTTGTATGTATATTTATTAATTGGAGGTTTTGTTTTGGTAGAAATGCTGTCTGTATATCTGCATGCATTATCATAAATGTCTATTTTCAATACTCGGTATTTCTCTGACAGCTAATAAAATACATATGACACAATACATCGTCTATCATGTCTGTCTAAGTGTTTTAACGAAGGCTGCATTTAAATTAAGTAAATATTTTATATCTGAATGTGTGTGTGTGTGAGTGTTATATCATGCCATGTATTGAAAAGGGCTTCCGAGGAGGGATGAGGCTAATTCTCCAGACACCCATTCATTCCGGTCCGGGGACATGGAATTGATTCACATTGCGGGGGGGGGCTGGAGTTATGGCATCCCCAACCACAATTCATATCCCCCCAGGACAAATCAGCTGGAATCCTTAGGCGGGGATGATACAATGTAACCTGCTAGATATCGACTGCAATGATTTACATCAAGGGAAATTCGCTATTGAGTCGCGGTTTCTAAACTATATGTATATGTGTATCGGATTCGATTTCGTCTTTTTTGAAATATCTCATGAGATATCCATCGTCCTATTTTGAAGGATCTAGGTGAACAAGATATTCACAAAACATTACGCCGTGACATACACAGGACCTGACACTTGTAACATTACCAACGTTCTACAAAAAGAAGTACTCAACACTACTTTCAGAAACAATAACACATTTCGGCAAAAGCTGACAAATGCCATTGAAAACAAGGACATTTACAATATGAACTGAGTAAACAAACTAACCTACAGTTGCAACAACACATGTATTGCACAAATCGGGAGTACACTTAAAACGCGCTACACAGAACACATACGCTCATTCAGACTAAGAAAATGAATCACTAACTTCGCCAACCTCTTGAACGATCACTGTCACTACCCTAAAAATATATCCGATAGTATGAAACTCCTACACAGACAAACAAAAGTCCGTCACGCAGGGGCTGCGTAAACTAAGCAGATTTCCCAAGTGACGTTTTACAATAGGGAAATCTGTATAGAAAAATATTTATAGTAAATTTAATTTGCAATAAGATTTATTCTATACAATTTTTCGATCCGACGCATAATAACGGAGATATTTTGAATTTTCAAAAATCCCCCCCTCTTCAACCATTAACGAATTTTATCTTCCTTTCGAAACTCGCATCATGAGTACGACCTCAATAGCTGATTTCCCTTAAATCTGCTAAAACGACGTACTTTGGACATATTAGAATACATGTGTATTGATTCATGGGGCGGTGACGATGGGCTTCACCGATAGACATGACAACAGAAAATAGTTATTTATTATACAAGTGACGAAAGTAGATCATTTTACAACTCGAGTGAAACGTTTACCCAGCGAGTGTTGTAATTTCACGAGAGTTGAAAATTCTACTATCGTCACGAGTGTAATATTAATTTTTTTTCTGTAATCGTGTAATACATGATCAGATCTAACCAGAATATGAACAAAATTAGGATGTTATGAAGATTATGGTATGTTGTTGGTAGGTTATAAGCATGGTTGTGAAAGGTTATAAGCATAGTTATAAAACAACTAGTGATGATTGTGAAGTAGTGCAGTTATGAACAAGTGCAGGTTATACACAAGGAAGGTAATTATTATTATATTTAAATTTTAAAATATATTGATTATTTCCACCAATAATTCATTCACATTTCAATTTATTTTGTTAAAATAAATTCTTACAATGTTAAGAAACATTTAAAAACATTTAATTTCCAACTTCAAATTATTTTTTAATTTATACTTATTACTAATTAAGAAGGCAATTCACTTTCTTCACTTGTGAAGAAAGTGATTACTTTCTTCACTCTATTGCAAAATGTTTCACTTTCTTCACTCATTTCAGTTTAGTAATGTTACCATTATTCAACGATTACAGAAAAAAATATTGTTACGTTATTATTATTAGCGTTCTTTTGATTGATGAATTAAATACATAAGCGTTAACGTTTTTATCAGTACAAAATTCATTTGACGATCACTACTTCTATTTATACACTTGGTAATTATTTTCCACAACCAACCACAATATACAATGTTAACTCCAAGCACTAATTACACAACGCAGTAACTTACGAGTCGATCACTCGAATCAATAGCCAAATTAGTGATTCTCAGCTAAACTGAAATGCCGGGAGAGCTTGCCTAGTTTATATTAGCCCGCCGATCACACAAGCAGGTTCGAGACCACAACTCGACCAAATCCCCCAAAATAATGAATGAATGCATGAAAATTAAGCTCTGGTGAGCTCATATAACAAAAGGAATGGAGAAAGGAATACATGATCAATCTTCAATGAAATATTAACCCTAGAATGGTAGTGAACGTAAAAATTACGTATGATCTGGTTTGAACTTTTATCAAAGGGCCGTTAATGACCCCACCACCCCCACCCCACAGCGATTTGCCCTCCAGACAGTTCGGCCTTGTCCTCCGCCAAGTGCAGCTAAGTGAACCTTCCCACTCGTCCAATACTATTTTTTGAAATAAAAACGACACGTAATATTTACGTATCAATACCATTAACCGCAACTTTTTGGCACGTAAAATTTACGTATCGCTACTAATAACCGGTTTTTATGCCATAACTTAGTTAATGTTATTCTCAATTTATTTTCTTCCAATTTATTTTTTATATTATAATTTATTTTCTCTTAATGTTTTTAACTTTTATTTTTGAATATAAAAAAGTCAAAGATGTATAAAAAGAATATAAATAATCTGTTTATAGTTTCGGAAAAATGGAGAAAAAATATTCATTGGATGAAGAAATCAGAAATTTGTTGAAAGAATTCTCTGATGACTCAGATGACAATTATGAAATAGATGGATATGGATACGACAGCGATGATGATTCGGAGTATTCTCCAAGTGATGAGGAGGTTGAGCCTTCGGAAATAATTGCAACACAGAGTGGGCTAAATAGCGATGAGAGTGAGAACATTTTAGAAGACATCAAGGCAATCGAACCCGTGCACATTATTAGATATTAACGTAGATATAAGTTAAAGATAAGTGTATGTTTTAATAAAATAAAAAAATAGTCACAAACATTAAAAAATTTTAAATAACTTCACCAATTACCAGTTGCACACGTAAAATTTACGTATCAATACCATTAAGCGGGAAATATTATCACTACCATTCTAGGGTTAAAAAAAAAAATAAAAAAAAAAAACAATTTCTCCAAATAAAGATCTCTAGCCTTTCAAGAGGCCACCATATGGTTCTGCCATCTCTGTGTCACCCCAGGAAACCACCAGCAGCAAACCCTTGGTGGACTTTGACCAGCCAGCAGAATGGAACAAGCTGGTGCACTTATTTTTATTAAAAATTTAAGTATTAACCTTTGAACGACAAGGCTGTAACATAGGAAAAATATGACAAGTAGGTGTCATACATGACACCTACCTGCCATATGCAAATTTTCCATTTTATTCTATTCAGTATCACTATTCTTGTCACAAAATAACATTTTGAAAAGTTAAGAAGAATTTTGTGCTTGTGAGTACCCTCCACCCTCTCGTCACCAATGAGAGCTTAAAATGAAATATTAAATAAAAATATGCAAAAAACATATTTATAGTATAATAATATATTATGTTATATTTATTATATAATAACATACTGTGTAATACCTTTTCCTACGAAATAAATAAGTAAAGAAGGATATATTAGTAACAAATTATTATTATACAAAGATATACCTAAGTATAAAAAATTATATACAAATATTATCCTATGCAGTACAAAAAAAAAATCATAGGTCACTCATTTATATGGAAAATAATGCAAAAGAACATGAAACTATTCACTCGACGATTCTTTATTGGAAAAACTTTCAGGGAAACCATAGTATACTATGAGTTCACCGCAAATACTTTTTTGGCATTTACAGCAAAGACAAGTACCTATTCTATTCTTTTTTAGTATTTATAAATTACTATCTCTTTCTTCCATTTCTCTTAAAAGTTCATTTCTAATCTCATCTTCAGTGATAAATAGCGAATTCAGTGTCATAGAAAATATACAAAAGAGAAGTTAAACAACAAGGCTGTGTCAAATACGACACCTACCGGTAGAAACTCCCCAAAAAGTACGAAAAATGTCGCAGGACAGAGCGTGCAATGACCTTGACATGTAGTTGACAATTGAATAGTAGGGTATAAAGCACACCAGTCTTGTCCTGTTTGGTACAAGTTCATGCGTGTACAACTTACGGCATAGGTGTCACGTATGACACAGCCTTGTCGTTCAAAGGTTAACAATTTGAAATTTAACTGGTAACAATATGCCAACCCTTCTCAACCAATGCCAACGTTAGAATGAATAGTTAGCGGCCCACCGATAGAGAGGGGTAGATCCACTGGTACCTAGATCAGGAAACCGGCGGGAAATTCAATTTATTAAACCCGCCAAAGTCGTATATGTTAAAACTAAACGACAAGAAATCCATTTCATTGCCTCAAACATAAATACTACCATACCTATAGGCGCAAATAAAAAAATATGTTAATCAGTAAAAATAACGAACACCTGAACTGTAGAAATCACTTTTAGGTTTCGCAGACACTGACCTTCTTGACTGCAATCCCCACGAGCCGTTGTATGGTTTTAATTAAACAGTCTCAGCCAAACCCAATCGCGTATAGACGTATTAATGGAAGACTTGTGAAATGTATTTAGGTCGAACAGGAGTGGTGAAGGCTGTCGGAAGAAAGGCGGGAAGAAGTGGCGCTAAATCAACGGCAGGACTAAGAAAGGCGGCAAAGTATCTATTAACTGGCTAAACATTGCTCCTGTCACCTTGTCCCATTTGTCACTCCGCTATATATTTCTTCTGACAACCTTTTCTTTTTTTCTCTAATTTTTATCTCTATTCTCTCCAAGAGCCTTTCTTCCCTCTTCTCAGTAACAAGGGCTTTCTTTACCCGGAAAACTTTTTTCCCCCCGGTAAAACACTCGGTGTAATACCGGAAAGAGAAGAGGCGTCTCGCAGGGGTTGCTTAAACGAAATCCCACTTGCAGGTCAATTTCACAAATTACGACATAACATACTATGTTCTATGTGGTTCTTTATGTTTGGGAACCACAAGAAAACCAAAGTTGTAGAAAACCAAAGCTATAAGTGGTATAAATATGATGACAATAACGGAGATATTCTTAATTTTCGAAGCTCCAACTGAACGATTTCAGGCTTTAACAAACATGTAAGGGTGGTTGGGGGGGGGGGGGAGAAGAAAAGGAGAGAGTGAGGGACAGAAGGATAGATACATGGATTATTTGTTTAACCATATAAGAGAGCTCTCCAGGCACATATAGCTCAATAAGATGACGCATTATCATTTTTAAAAAAGTCCGTCACGCAGGGACTGCGTAAACTAAGCAGATTTCCCACGTGATGTATTACAATAGAGAAATTTCAGGAGAGCCAAACAGTTACGAAAACGGCCGAACTAGCTTTTGGCGGGAAACTCAGTTTCGTCTCCCAAATTTAATACAAACGCAAATATCTCGGTTAATATTCAACATAGAGAATAAATGTATACAACAATATTTATAGTAAATTTAATTTGCAATAAGATTGATTCTATACAATGTTTCGATCCGACGTATAGTAACGGAAATATTTCGAATTTTCGAAAATCCTCCCCTTTAAACTCCCCCTCCCACTGGTCCGATTTCAGCCGTTAACGAACTTGATCTGTCTTTTTACATAAAACGACTAAATATCAAGTTTGGTAACGATCAAACAAAAATTGCGACCGCTAGAGCGGTAACAGACAAATATATATACAGTTTTGAACGGACCTCATTTTCGTCATCTCCTAGGTAGGATCGATGGACATTTGAAAAAATATTTCGAAAATCTCGTCATGAGTACAACCTCAATAGCTGATTTCCCTCATGGGAATTCTGCTAAAAGGAAATTAAAACGTTTCACGTCGAATCTTTTAGTGCCATCTGGTTCTACTTAGGTGAGTTCCTTGCCCAACATGTTTTACATAAAGTCTTCTAAATTCATTCTCTCTCCTCTGTATGTGCGAGCTAAGTAAAGAAGGCCTATGTAGGCTTTCATTTCAGAGAAGTCCGTCTCTTTGGCATCCCTCTGCCTAGAAAATTCTGGCTCAACGATTTTTATAAATTCATTTGTGCAGTGCACAATACTACTAATAATCGTCTCATCAGAGACAGAACCAGAAGTCAAGTTCACTAGTAGCCTCCTTTGCCACCCCTTCCACTCCCCGAAGGTGTGTCAATAAATTTTGTTTTCCTATTTTACGCAAAGGAAAAGGGGGTTTCCTCCACTCAAAACGGCCAACGATCTTTCTGTTCACTCTTCTCAATGCAACATATTTTTCGTGTGACTGCTCATCCTCCCCATCACTTTCTGACTCCACGTCACTTTGTTCAGTCTCTGAGTCTATACCCCGTTCTTCCAAGCCGTCTTCAAATTCCGAATCTGTGTGGTTCTGTATGTTATCGTATTCTTCGAAAGGATCCACTAATGCGTAGTGGAATAAAGCAGCGTTATTTTGATTACTCAAGTCAAAAGTACGTATTTCCTGGTCCATTTTTTCTGAAGAAATGTTTTAAAAATGCATTATTAGTCGCGGTCACCTCAGAGGTGAATTCCTTATTTTGTAGGTATTTTTAACTGTTCAAAAACAATCAAGGCACTAAAAACGACAAATGATAAATATGTCAAAGATAAATAGATTAAATATATAAATAAAAGTAATTGAAATAATTACAATCTTGGTCGCGGTGCACCTGTGGGGTGATTTTAGCACAAGGAACGCACTGTGTAAAAACTTCGAAGGTCAAACCTATAGAATTGCTGGAAGCGGAAGTCGTTTTGGGTCCACACACTGAGCAGGCTCACAGCCTTATGTCTTTATATATCAATTAGGCATGCCTATAGTTTTTTGAACTATATTATAATTGTTGTACTACATCTATTATATTATGTTACAACTATTGTTTTGTGATATTACAACTATTGTCATATTTTATTAAAGCTATTATTTTGTTTTTATTATATTATACTACAACTATTATTGTTTACTATTACAATTGTTATTTTATTTTATTAATGGTACTATTATATTATGACGATAATTATCTATAATAATCATTACATGAATATTATATATATTTTGGTGTTATGAGGGCGCCACAGTGTTATGCATAAAAATATGTTTATGAGTATGGTGTGAGTGTGAATATTGTATAGTATTGAGGTGTGACACACTCAATTTGACTGTTTCACTATAGATTAATAAGAATGTGCAATATATATAAATATATATATATATATATATTAAGTAGTACCTGTATTTTTACAACCCTGAAGAAGAGAAAATAAATATTCTCGAAATAAAGGCATAAACTAATTTTTTTTTCCCACCAAAATTGGCCTAAACTCCAAGAAACAACGAACAACACCATATATATATATATATGTCTGCATAAATAAATTTGATTTCCCTCAGGGCACATACATATAAGTACTTTCGTCTTTGTAGTCGTTTCATAAATTATTCCCATTTGCCTATCAAATATTTAACCGAGTCATTATGAAGTGAAAATTGATTGTGAATATTTCGTCAAGTGATTATAAATGTATTCTGATATTAAAATAATTGGCAGAATGATAAATGGCGAGTAATCTGAAGGTATATCCATTCCAATTGACACATCTGCCAATTTGTTTCATCTCGCTTCCCCCATATATCATTTTATTTATTATAATTAAAAAAGGGAGTTTCAGTATACTGACAACTGATAAATAAAACCATTTTTTTAGCAGATTTCCAACCGGGGAGCATTTGTTCCACTCTCCTTCGATCCAACCTAGGAGGTGAAGAAAATGTTCAGAATTATATATATACGTGTATTTTTCCTGTGTGTGCAGCTACCGCCCTGGCTGTCCCAACTTAAGCAGATTTTCCCTAAGGGCAATTAACTATTGATGTTTTAAATATGTGTATATATATATATATACATATATGGCTTCGTGGCTACAGCTCCAGGAGGAGAGATCTTCCGTGGATCATCGACTTGATGGGTCTAAGTGTCCTCCTTGCTCCATCCTTGTCCAAGAATGCCTTAATTTTCTTTATACTTTTTAAATTCATGATAAAATATAAGTAATTTTCGAACCAATATATATATATACTAGCTGACCCGGCAGACGTTGTCCTGCATGATATATCTCAAGCGATTAGGATATTTAAATTTAATAATAATATGTTTAAAAAAAACAAAACTTGGTAGACCAAAAAACAGAAAAAAAATGAGGAGAAGGATAAGATAAAATGCGAAAAAACTTGTAGACCATATAAATAGAGAAAAACGCTAGAATATATATATAAATAGAGATAGAGAGTGTATATATATAAAGATATATTATATATATATAATATATATATATATTTATATATATATATATAGAGAGAAAGAGAGAGAGAGAAAGAGAGAGAGAGAGAGAGAGTGAGAGAGAGAGAGACAGTGAGTGAGCGAGAGAGCGCGTGAGAGAGAGAGGGAGAGTGAGAGAGCGAGCTAGAGCGAGAGAGAGAGAGAGAGAGAGAGAGAGAGAGAGAGAGAGAGAGAGAGAGAGAGAGAGAAAGAGATACTCTTGTAGGCACACAAAGAGTCAGAGAAAAATTTACCGTATTGCTTAAAAGATTATACATCTCGAATCAAGGAGTTCGCCTTGTCGATAAGAAATCGGACAATTGCGAGGAGGAGGGGGGTTTGAAAGAGGCGGAATTTCGAGAATTTCGAATTTTGAGAATTCAAAATATCTCCGTTATTATTAGTTAAATATTTTTTGTCAACTAATCGACTCTCATTGAGATGCTTGGAAATAAATTCTGACGACTTCCCTTTCCCCCATCTTTTGATTTTGCTTAACTAAAATTAGAGCGATTTTGATGAAAGTTACTGATTACAAATGCCAGAACTAGATATAGTAAATTGTTTTCAATAAAATTAATATATTATATTCTGATATATTTCACTAATTGTTTATCCGTCTGGTCAAGAATATTTCTATCTTTCAGCTCAACCTCTAAGAGCTGAAAGATAGAAATATTCTTGACCAGACAGAAAAACAATTAGTGAAATATATAAGGATATAATATATTAATCCCGACCTGTTTGTTTACAATTCATTCGGCTTCCGTTGTAGAGGTTATTAAACTCTAAATTGTATGTTAGACTTCTTATTGCCATTCGTATTTGTTCACTTAATATTCACGGTGGCCTATATTAAAAAGGATGTAGATTTGCCAATTGTAAAACTTTTCCTCAGAAATCTGCTTAGTTTACGCCACCGTAACGGATTTTTTCTTCATCTCATAGGTAGGATCCATGGACCTTTGAAGAAATTTTTCGAAAATGCCGTCTTAAGCAGAACCACAATTGTTGATTTCTCTTAAGGGGAATCTTCTTAAAAGCACGTCACGCAGGGGCTGCGTAAAATAAGAAGATTTCCCTTTTGCAAATTAACAATAGATAAATATACATACTGTTACCATAACACCACTGTCAATATTAAATTATTATTATTATTTATTAACGTCCACGTTTTGCAACTCAGGCTAATTGGGACGGGTTATCTACAGGTTTACCCTATTCTAGCCAGGGTGGGATTTAGGATGTTATTTAATGAATTTCGTCTTTACATTTCAGACGCTTCTCGTTTGTATTTATTTAGTCAATATTAAATGAATAAATACAAACTAGAAGTGTCTGAAATGTAAAGAAACAGGTCTGCTAACGTCACACCGGAATGAAAAACAGTTACTCAAATATACTGCTCAAAAATGAATAGGGATATTGGTTATTTTTTTTGCGTATCCTATTATTTTAATAAATCGACCTTAATTAAATAACTTTTTTATGGTGGAAAAAGACAAGAATTTCTAATACATATGAGTGATATTTAGAATTAAAAAATTGCTAGGCCCCATAAATACCACAAAACCTACCAACCTACCAATATCCCTATTCATTTTTGAGCAGTTTATATCAGAATATAACATATTAATTTGGTTAATTTTGTTGAATATCTAGTGATATAATTAATAATGAATCAGAATAATTTTTATCACAATCAATCAAATTTTACTAGTCTTAGACGGGGGGGGGGTGTCACCAGAACATATTTGCATGTATAATAAAAATCTCATGAAGACAATATTTGGTATTAAGCTTCGAATTAAGTGGTTTATTATGTAGCAGAATATTGTTTATGTAACATTGAGCAGAAGTGGCGGTTTGCTGAGGGTTGAAAACTGAAAAATGCAGATATCTCGGATAATATTCAAGAAAAGGAATAAATGCATGTATTAACATTTATAGTAAATTTAATTTGCAATAAGATTTAGTCCATG
The DNA here is from genome assembly GCA_019009955.1 of Riptortus pedestris. Taxonomy (NCBI): domain Eukaryota; kingdom Metazoa; phylum Arthropoda; class Insecta; order Hemiptera; family Alydidae; genus Riptortus; species Riptortus pedestris. The sequence goes on from CM032228.1 coordinate 19,358,385, forward strand.
CACTTTTATGTTCCGAAGATTTATTAACTGAGATAATTCGAATTTCCAAAGATCTCCCCCTCTAAACCCCTGGTTCGAAGTCAGCCGTTACGAACTCGATCTATATTTTACATGAAACGGCTAAATATCGAGTTTGGTAACGATCAAATAATAATTGCAACCCCTAGAGCGGTAACCGACAAACAGAGTTGGGCAGTAATTAAATACTTTTGTAATTAACTACTTTTTCAGCTAATAAATACTAGTTATGTGACTGCAGCTACAGTTACATAAATGTAGTTGGTAACTGTAGTTGCATTTTCTTGGTTTTGCAATTATAGTAATTGTAGTTGGTATACAAAAATCCAACTACTAATTGAAATAAAAAGTAGTTATAAAAAGTCCGTCACGCAGGGGCTGCGTAAACTAAGCAGATTTCCCACGTGAAGTTTTACAATAGAGAAATCTGCCTAATAACAACGGTAGTAGTAAGAAACCTCTAAACCTAAAACATTATTTAGGGCGTAATAACCCAGTAGTTTCTAGCCCCAAAAAACAGTTAACCTAACCTCTAAACCTATTCACGAGGGATGAATAGTTATAGAAACGGCCGCCAGAGCTCTCGGCGGAAAGTTTGAACATAGCCTACTGGTGACCACACGCATAATACAAATGCAAATATCTCGGTTAATATTCAAGATACAGAATAAATGTATAGAACAACATTTATAGTAAATTTAATTTGCAATAAGATTTGGTCTAAACAATTTTTCGATCCGACGCATAATAACGGAGATATTTTGAATTTTCAAAAATCCCCCCTCAAAACCCCCCCCCTCCTCCTGGTCCGATTTCAGCCATTAACGAACTTGATCTTCCTTTTTACATAAAACGATTAAATTCCGAGTTTGGTAACGATCAAACAAAAATTGCGACCGCTAGAGCGTTAACAGACAAATATATATATATATATATAATTTTGAACGGACCTCATTTTCGTCATCTCCTGGGTAGGATCGATGGACATTTGAAGAAATTTTTCGAAACTCGCATCATGAGTACGACCTCAATAGCTGATTTCCCTTAAGGGAAATCTGCTAAAATAATTACAATTACTAGTTGTAATTGTAACCGTAATTATTGAGTAATAACTACTACTTCATATCGATCAGCTGTTTTTTACGTTCCAAAGAGGGAATATATTTGGATCGCCTCTATATAAATATTTACATTCGTTCAATTGGTGCATAGAATACGTCAGAAGAACTAAAGGTGGGCGCTCATATCAGCACACTCTTTTGTTCCGTCGATCGCCTCTTGTCACTCTCACGCAGGGCACTCCAGTCTGTCATCAGACCAAAAGATTTTTGAAACAAATGACAATGAGTGGCAGTGAAAGTCAGGATGAGAACTCCTTATTTTTTGGAGCAGAGCAGTAGAGAGATTATTTTATATTGCCGCGACGGCAAATACCCCAAAATCAAATAGCCTGTCTTACAAAAATTCTGAGTTAAGAGTAATTTTAGTGGCTAATTTGTTTAAATTTTAATGTTTAAAAGTATTATTTAATTTCATTCGACTCGGAAAAATATAAAAAAGAATTTACTTATTACTTTCGTTAGTTTTCATTTATTTGCATTAAATGTATTTTCTGTTAATGTTATAATACATATAACATTAACAGAATGTTAATGAGTTAAAGCGTTGCCTTTAATCTCACATGATAAACCTGGAGTGGCGAGTTCGATTCCTGCCTGAGCAAGGGAACTTATTTAGTGACCAAATTCATTAAATAAAATCCTAAAAAGGGTGGTAACCTGTAGATAACCTGTCCCAATTAGCCTTAGTTGCAAAAAGTGGACGTTAATAAATAATAAATAAATATAATGCATATGCATTATAATAAACTTTTGAATGTAAATACATTGGATGTAGTTATTTCTTAACAGCCCTAACTACTCCAGTCAGAGTTTCACACAGTTTTTTAAAGTAACTACCCAAGTAACTGTAGTTGCAACTACAACTACAGTTACAATTACTAACTGTAACTGTTTTTGAAACTACTGATTTTCTCAACTACTAACTGTAATTGTGAAATTTCAATTACTATTACTTTAGTTGAAATATGTTGTTACCCATTATGAATTACTAATTACATTGTAACTATAATTCAACTAATGTAGTTATAACTTCTAACTTGTAATTGTAATTGCAATTTTGCCCAAATATGCCGAAAAATATATGAACGGACCTCGTTTTCGTCATCAACTAGGTAGGAACGATGGATATTTGAAGATAAATTTCGTATATCGCGTCATGAGTACGACCTCAATAGCTGATTTCCCTTAAGGGAAATCTGCTAAAAAGTAATGTTATAGCTACAAAATGTTTTGCGAGGTTAAGGTGTGTGAGGTTACGGTTGAGCTTCATGAGATTTATAGTAGGTGTAATAAAGGAGGTAGGTAACAATGACGTCACATTTCTCTATCTACAGTACCTCGGTGCGTTGCTGGAAATATTATGTGCCATATTGGGAAAGAGGAGGGTGTTGCTGTGGCGATAGCAGTATGGAGAAGAGAGAGAGAGAAGAGAGAGAGAGAGAGAGAGAGAAGAGGAAGAGAAGTAGAGAGAGAGAGAGAGAGAGAGAAGAGAGAGTTGGAGAGAGGAGATGAAAGAGGAGAGAAGAAAGAAGAAGAGAAGCACAAGATAGAGAGATGCAGCAGCAGAGAGAGTAGAGAAGAGAGAGAGACGCATGACAAGAGAAGGAAGGAAGGCGAGAAAAGAGAGAGAGAGAGAAGCGGACGAAGAGAAGAGATAAGAGAGAGAGGAGAGAGAGAGAGAGGAAGAAAGAGAGAGAAGAGGAATAGCGCAGCAGTGTGGAGAAGCTAGAGCGCAGAGTGAAGAGAGAGGAGAGAGAGAGCAGAAGAGAAGAAGAGAGAGAGAGAGAGAGAGGAGGAGGAGAGAGAGAGAGTGAGAAGGATAGATAAAAGGAAGAGCGAGAGAGAGGAGAAGAAGAGAGAGAGAGAGAGAGAGGAGAGAGAGCGAGAGCGAGAGAGAGAGAGAAGAGAGAGAGAGAGAGAGTGAGAGATAAATAGAGAGAGTGAAGAGAGAGAGAGAGAGAGAGAGAGAGAGAGAGAGGAGAGAGAGAGAGAGAGAGAACGAGAGAGAGCCATCAGAGAGACGGAGCGAGAGAGAGAGAGGAGAGAGAGAGCGATGAGCGGCGCGCAGCGCGACGCAGAGAGAGACGAGGTCACGCTACAGAGAGAGTGAGAGAGAGAGAGAGAGAGAGAGAGGAGAGAGAGAAGAGAGAGACGCTAGAGAAGAGCGCGAGCGAGCGGAGCGAGCGAGAGAGAGAGAGCGAGCGAACTTCTCTATCTCTCTCACCTCTCGCTCTCTCTCTCTCTCTCTGATTCTCTCTATCTCTCCCACTCTCTCTCTCTCTCTATCTCTCTTCTCTCTCTCTCTCTCTCTCTCCCCACTCTCTCTCTTCGCCTCTCTCTCTCTCTCTCTCTCTCTCTCTCTCTCTTCTCTCTCTCTCCCACTCTCTCTGACCTCTCCCTCTCTCTTCTCTCACTCTCTCTCTCTCTCTCTCATCTTCTCCCACTCTCTCTCTCCTTCTCACTCTCTCTCTCTCCCCCTCTCCTCCCACGTCTCCCACTCTCTCTCTCTCCCACTCTCGTCTCTCTCTCCCACCTCCTCTCTCTCTCTCTCCTCTCGCTCTCCTTTCTCCCTCTCTCTCTCCTATCTCTCAACTCTCTCTCTCTCTTCTATCCCCACTATCACTCTCTCTACTCTCCCGCTCTCCTTCTCCCAGCTCTCTTCTCTCTCTCTCTCTCTCTCTCTCTCTCTCTCTCTACCATCCGTCTCTATGAAAGAGTCATTTAGACCGCCCCCATCCTTCTCCCTGACAACTCAGACAATCATTTTATAACTAACCTTTATTTTTAGCAGATTTCCCTTAAGGGAAATCAGCTATTGAGGTCGTACTCATGACGCGATTTTTGAAAAATTTCCTCAAATGTCCATCGATCCTACCCAGGAGATGACGAAAATGAGGTCCGTTCAAAATTATATATATATATATATATATATATATATATATATATATATATATATATATATATATTTGTCTGTTAACGCTCTAGCGGTCGCAATTCTTGTTTCATCTTTACCAAACTCGGAATTTAATCGTTTTATGTAAAAAGAAAGATTAATTTCGTTAATCGCTGAAATCGGACCAGAGGGAGGGGGGGTTTAGAGGGGGGGATTTTTGAAAATTCAAAATATCTCCGTTATTATGCGTCGAATCGAAAAATTGTATAGAATAAATCTTATTGCAAATTAAATTTACTATAAATATTGTTCTATTCATTTATTCTGTATCTTGAATATTAACCGAGATATTTGCATTTGTATTCTGCGTGATACTGGTCACCAGTAGGCTATGTTCGAACTTTCCGGCGAGAGCTCTGGCGGCCGTTTCTATAACTTCGCCCCTCGTGAATAGGTTTAGAGGTTAGGTAAACTGTTTTTTGGGGCTAGAAACTACTGGGTTGTTACGCCCTAAATAATGTTTTAGGTTTAGAGGTTTCTTACTACTACAGTTGTTATTAGGCAGATTTCTCTATTGTAAAACTTCACGTGGGAAATCTGCTTAGTTTACGCAGCCCCTGCGTGACGGACTTTTACCATTCTAAAAAGGTTCACCACGCAGGGGCTATGAAAAATAGGCAGATTTTCCACTTTAAGGTTTACTACAAATAAATCTACATACTGGCAACACCACCAATGAAACATTAAGTGAATAAATACAAACAGTGATGAGAAATATTTCACTCAATTTACAACTTAGTAATATCTACAGCGTAAAGCGACTGAATAGTAAACAAACAGGTCAGCCAACCTCTCAGAGCTGAATAGATAGATCGACATATACTAAACCGGAAAGAAAAACGATTATGAAATTTATCAGAATATAACTCATTCATTTTATAAACTATTGCTATAGGTCGTGCTGTAATTTATAATGAATCGGCAGATAATTTCTATCTACTTGTAGTAATCCAAGAACAAAATAAGGAGGGGGGGGGATCAACAGAACATATTTGCATTTATTTCAAAACGTAAAAGTTCAATGAGAACAATATTTGGTATTCAATCATGGAATCAAGGGGTTCATCATATTTCTCCCAGTTGTTGGATTTTAGCCATTAACAATCATAATCTTTACCTTTATGTAAACGTTAGAATATCGAGTTGGGTAATGATTATGTTAAATTGCGGAGGCTAGAGCATTACCCATTTGAGTAATAAGTGGACGTTAATAATAGTTTATTTGGTTTCAAAATTCATTGTATATAAATACTTAGGCATTAATATATCTATGATATTAATTTTTTATCGCTTTAGCGGTTGCAATGTTTCTTTGGTCGTTACCAAACTCAATATATAATCGTTTTAATTTAAAAGAATGATCAAATTTGTTAATGAGTAAAGTCAGAACATTGCGAGTGGGGTTTCAAATAATTTTCACATTTTAATTAAATAAGTAATGAAGTATTTAATACACATAGGACAAACTGGCGTTTCTCATAAATTAATGATTGGGAGAATAGAAGGAGAGGGGCAGTACTTGGTGCAATCTGCGACGAAAAAAATAACATAGATTTGAATTATTAAGGATAAAATTTTAACATGGATTTGAATTAACTTATCCAGGTGAGGTACCAGATAGTTCATATTGGAAAGATTTGTTGAGCATATCACTATTTCTACGCAAATTACATGCTTCATATATTGTTATACGAAACAATTTTTAAACCAAAAGTTGTTTTTAATAACTCAAAAAACAACTTTTGTTTTGTGCACGTTTGTCTTAAAGCAAATAGAAAATGAAATATTGCGAATTTTTATTTCAGGCCTCCCTTATAACCCCTCCCCCCACCTCCCGTTCGAACATAAAAATCTTAATAGAGCTTATAATCATGGAAGAATTAATAATGATTTTCATATCGAGTTTTGTTAGGTTTGGTTCAATCGTTAGTGGGCAATAATATTGTTGGCTCCTGGTTTAGTTTTTAGTGTATATCTCGTTTATACTTTGTTATACGACAAAAGTGAATTTAACAAAAGTTACTCTAAATAACAAAATAAACAACATTTTCCATGTGCATATTTGCCAAAAAAACAATAGGAACAGAAATATAGCTATTCTTAATTAAAGGCCTCCCTTACAACCCCCACTCCTGCTCGTCCCTAAAAATGTTGGTACAGCTTATTATCATGGAGGAGTTAGTGCTCATTCACATACCGAGCTTTGTTTAGTTCGGTTGGGTCTTTTGTGCCAAATAAAATTGCTGACTCCCAATATAGTTTTTAGCGTACAACTCATTTATACTTCTGTATACGATAAAAGTGTATATAAAAAAAGTTACTCTAAGTAGCGTAACTAAAAAAACTTTTGTTTTGTGTATATTTGCTTAAAAAACCAATACGAAAAGACATATCGCTATTTTTAATTTAAGGCTCACCTATAACCCCCACTTCTGTTCGACTCAGAGAATATTAATATGGCCTGAAGTCTAAGTTGGACTAGTAGTAATACACATACCAAGTTTCATAAAATTCGTTTTATGAGTGAAAAGGTAACATATAAACAAACAGACACCAAAGCTAAAAATTGTAGATATCGTGTTTATGGCATGTGAAACGAAAAAGTATCTAGAAATTTCGAGAAAAAAAATTATATATATGTATATATATATATATATATATATATATAGAGAGAGAGAGAGAGAGAGAGAGAGAGAGGGAGAGAGAGAGAGAGAGATTAAATTACTTATAAATGTCGGTATATATATATATATATATATATATATATATATATATATCTATATTCATATCATGGAAATTAACTGACAGATTTCTCATGACCATTTGTATTTATTCAATTAATATTCAGTATGGTGTTGCCAGTATGTAGACTTATCTATATCACTCACGTGGGAAATCTCATTGGTTTACAAAGCTCCTGCGTGACTGACTACATTAGCCAGAGTTTGTGGTATTTTATTGGATAGGTTAGTTTCAAAATAAATTTCAAGTTTCCAATAAGGAATCGAACCTACGACTCTGTGTTTAGCAAGTGACATTAAGACTGGAGCGTTAACTCTCATGGCTAACCTTTGATGAACTCTAAATAGATTTATACAGTGTGTAATAATGAATGTAAGTAACAATGACGTCACATAAGTCTAACCCCAGTATCTCTCGCTGCGTAGAGAGAATTGTTACCTCTATGCCCAGAGAGAGAGAAGGCCCTCCTTCTCCCCCATCCATCTCTATTAAAGAGTCATTCAGGCATTCCTTTTCGTACACAAACTATAACTCACCTTAATTTTTAAAACATTCCAGAGATAAAACGGCCAATAACAGAAAATAACCACTTACAGTTAACTAGTAGCGATAAAACATCGTATGTCGGTAGTGCAGTTAAAGTAACACTCTTAGCAGCAGATTCCCCACAGCCTTTCAAGTTGTATGTCATTAATGACCATATATTTGATAACTTTTTCGTTTAACTTTTTTTTTTCTGGACGAGAAACTCCTGGGTTAATATGTCCTAATAATATATATGAGTAGACGGTGAGAATTTAATCATTAATATTATATCTTTATATATACAGTTCTATTGTATGTGTGTGTGTCACTGAACTCCTCCTAGACGGCTGGACATATTTGAATGAATTTTTCTGTACGCGTTTTGGTGACGCCCTGGATGGTTTAGCGTCTCAAATCAACCCGGCAGATAGAGCAGGAGTGGGAGTCGTAAGGGAGGCCTGAAACTAAAGTAGTGTATTTCGTTCCCTATTGGTTTTTCGGCAAATATGCACAGGTTAAAAGTTGTTTATGTTGTTATTTATAGTAACTTTTGTTATATTCACTTTGTCGTATAACAAAGTATAAACGATATATAGACTAAAACAGTAAAGTGGGGACCAACAATTGTATTGGGGGCCACCTCGAAAGGATGGTTAACTACTTGCGATACAGCCTGTATTTATATATATATATATATATATATATATATATATATATATATATATATATATATATATATACTACCTCAGATACCCCACTTCCCCCGGAAATTGATTTGAGGCTGAATGGTAATGGTATTCTTTTGGCAAGGCTTTACTTTGCAAAATATTTTGACATTTCCCCGTCCCAGTGTTTAGGGTTTTACCCGTTGTTGATGTGGATTTGTTGGACAAACAAACAATAACAAAATTAATTTGTTTTGTAATACTTCACTGTCTTCCAAATTCTCATATTTCCCGTCTCCTGTGCATTATGCATAGATTTGAGTTATTAAGGACAAGATATTAACATAGATTTGAATTAATTTTTCCAGGTGAGGGGCCTGGTAGTTCAAATTGGAAAGAATTGTTGAGCATATGAATATTTCAATGCAAATTACTTGCTCCACACATTGTTCCTTGAGAAATGAATAAAACAAAAGTTCCACTAAATAACAAAGTTAACTACTTTTATTATGTGCACGTTTGTCGAAAAACAAATAGACAATGAAATATCGCGAATTTTTATTTCAGGCCTCCCTTATAACCCCCCCCCACTCCCGTTCTAACTTAAAAATTGTAATATAGCTTATAATCATGGAAGAATTAATGCTCTTTGACATGCCGAGTTTTTTTATGTTTTGTTCAATCGCTAGTGCCCAATAAAATAGTTGACTCCCGCTTTAGGTTATAGTGTATACCTCGTTTATGATTTGTTAAAAAACAACCGTTTATGCGTGAAAAGGTAACAATCAAATAAACTAACAAACAGACGCCAAAGAAATAAAATGCAGTTATGGTATCTATGACATGTGAAACGAAAAGTTATCTTGAAATTTCGAGAGAAAAAAATCAATGTACAGACAGAGGTTACAATTTTATATATATATATATATATATATATATATATATACACAGGATGTCCAAACCGTGCCCCCCCTCCTTTTATCTCCAATTATTTTAATACAAAGCTGAGACTAGGTGTGTCATCATTGGGGTTTTTTCAGCCCATATTCACTCTCCTAACCTTCTTCAGTGACCATAACTTTGGGATATCCAATGGAATACACTACTTCTTATGGCGGATTCTTGTATAAAATCAAGTATACTTTTAAAAACATCTACATGGCAAAAAAACGTTCTTAGAATTAATTGATTTAAAACCAATTACGTAGTTATTTAATAATAGCTGATTTCCCTTAAGGGAAATCTGCTAAAACGCATACATTTTCCACCTGCATTGCTTCATGTAAATAAACGGAAAACAGTTTTCTCTTTGTACCACAATACTTACAGCTAGTATCTACAAATGTTAGAAAATCCTTCCTTATTTATACTCATCAAATGACGGTATCTGAACTCCCTTTTGGCACTGTGTATTCTGCTCCTGGAATTGAAATCGCCATTTGTATGAAGCCAAGCAGAAAATTGTATTTCCTCTCTTTAGAATAACTTGAGGAAGGAAATAAATAAAAAACAATATAAAGTAAGATACATATTGTTGCAAAAATTAAATACATGAAAAATTAAACAGAGATAGTCACGTATTTGGGAAGTACATAGGAGATGAAAGGGGTGCCGCCATAAGGTCCCGTTAGTCCTCGGCAATACCAATCCAGATCTCGAAGAGTCCGGTCAATTCCGCTTTAATGTTGCCGCTTCTCTATAAAAAGCGTCCAGCCGACAGTTAGTTTGTTCTCATCTGTCTTCAAGTGACCATCAGTGCAACAGTGCGACTTAGTTTTATGTGAAGAACAATGCTGTGCCGTGTCTCTATAGTGCCGTGTTTAAGACAGTGGAGTGCCGTTAACTTCACGAAGTAAAGGACAGTGCAGTGCCGTGTTTTCTGTGAACTTCAGTGATCCTGAGTGAATTATAGGACTGTAAAATAAGAAGAACAGTGAAGCTTTCAGTGCATGCTGTTAGTAGTAATTAAAAATAATTAACCAAGTGTGTAGTGCATTGTTAAATAATTTCTGCAGTTATAAAAACTATGAAGTGTGTTTAATTTTGCAATCCAAAAAGGACTTTAATAAACAAAGTTTTTTACTGATTTTGTAATAAAACGTAAAAATATGTTTGTATGTGTGTACGAAATATACGTTCTTAGATGACACACTAGACTATTCAGTGCCTTGGCACTGGTAGACCATCACAGTTAACTTGTGAAATTAATTGGGTTTAGGGGTAGAATATAAGGAAAACATATTTTCGTTATTATGCGAAGGATCGAAAATTTTATATGATTAACGTTATTGCAAATTTAATTTTCCATGAACCATTTCACAAAAGGTTTTCCTCTATCTAGAATGTAAAGGGACTAGTCTTGACTGGGAAATGAGTGGAAGACAATAATACAAAATAGCAAATTTTTTTTTTGGTTAGAGATGTGACGGTGTTTCTAGTTCATAGCCATATCACCTTCCATTATGTTTTGCAGAATTGCTCCGCTGCATATAAACGAAGGTCAACTTAGGTCGGATAATGTCCTCTGGCCACCATTTCTCGCCTAATGCTCACAAAATGAATATATAATTCTACAAGTCATACATACAGCGTGTTATTCTTTTCAAAATTATAATTATATTGTTCAAAGTTATTAATATTATATTATTATAATTTAATTTCTACCAAATTACGCAAGTACGTAAGTGAAATTTTAAATGGAGTCATCAATTTTTTTAAGAAAATTAATTCTAATATATTTGATTAATAAATACAAATACTAATCTTAAAGTTTGTCTGGTTTTCTATTTAAATTCGCTGGAAATAAAGTTTTTCGCGTCTCAAACCACTCAACCATGGCATCAAATTAAAAATATTGTCTGTCTGTCCGCCCATTTGATAAGCAATCACTCAAACTATTTCCAATTTTATAATTATTAGCCAGCTATTCATAAATACAACATAGGAAGCATGAGAAATCAAATTTTCAAACAAACTTCGACGTGAAATCATATATTCGTCAATATCATGATTAATGTTGGTTTTATTGAGAAACTGGAAAGAACAAATTCTGTCACAAATAACGATTTCGTACCGACAACGTTATGGATGGTGAAGAGTTAGCTTCCGTGTGCCAAAAGGAGTTATTCGAGTTTCATGAAAATCCGTGTAGAGAATAGAGACGATTTTTGTATATTTATTAAGGGAATATATTTTTTACTACTACACTTTACTACTACACTCAGGAGTGGTGGATTACTTTTAAAAATATATTCCTGATAATGTCATATTAATTTCATCAAGGAAAACTGTAAAAAACGATTTCTTTTTAAGAAAAAAAAATCAAGAGTTACTTAGAATTATTAATTTCGAGTCCCCACATTCGGTCACTAAATATAATTTTTAGCAGATTTTCCTTAAGGGAAATCAGCTATTGAGGTTGTACTCATGACGGAATTTTCGAATTTTTTCTTCAAATGCCCATCGATCCTACCTAGTAGATGATGAAAATGAGGTCCGTTCAAAATTGTATATATATATATATATATATATATATATATATATATATATATATATATATATATATATATATATATATATATTTGTCTGTTACCTTTCTAGCGGTCGCAATTTTTGTTTGATCGTTACAAAACTCGATATTTGGTCGTTTTATATAAAAAAAAAGATCAAGTTCGTTAACGGCTGAAATCGGACCAGTGGGAGGGGGGGGTTTAGAGGGGAGGATTTTCGAAAATTCAAAATATCTCCGTTACTCTACGTCGGATCGAAAAATTGTACAGATTCAATCTTATTGCAAATTACATTTACTATAAATATTGTCATATACATTTATTCCCTATCTTGATCATTAACCGAGATATTTGCATTTGTATTCTGCGGGTGGTCGGCAAGAGTCGCCTATGTTCGGACTTTCCGCCGAGAGCTCTGGCGGCCGTTTCCGTAACTATTCATCCCTCGTGAATAGGTTTAGAGGTTTCTTACTACTTCAGTTGTTATTAGGCGGATTTCTCTATTGTTAAACTTCACGTGGGAACTCTGCTTAGTTTACGCAGCCCCTGCGTGACGGACTTTTTAGTGTTTCATTGGAGTGCCTGGATAGAAATTTAATTTATTTTTGTATGTATGTGTATATCAAAGATGTGATCTATTTTAGACTTTCCGACCACCGTGGAGGTTACTTTAATGTCAATGTTAATGTTCGCCAATATCTTTGTTAATATTGATTCAACTGGAAATAATGTAAATGATATATTGTGTGCAGAATTTAATTTTAACCCCTAACATATCACTTAAATTTATGAAATCCTAAATTCCAAATTCGAACCACAATTTTTTTTTTAAATTTATGAGTATTTCATGAAAACGTCTCAAGTGGATCTAGAAATTACATATATATATGTGTGTGTGTGTGTATTTATTTATTTATGGTATGCAACTTGTTACTATGCGCTATATTATGCTCTAGCCTTGACAGGAGTGACGGTTTAATTGCAATTATCTTAATGAGTTTTCGCGGGAAACCAGTTTTATTTCAACACACAGCGACGGTAACACACTTAATTATTTCCGAGTTCATCTCATACTAGATAATACATGAGCTGAATTTTAGCAGATTTACCTTAACCCAGATTCTCCTGAATTATTTTTCGTAATTTTTTTAAATTTCTTTATGATATTTGAGTTTGTTGGAGGCCCCTGAGCTCCCCAGAAAAGGTCCCGGAAAATTTGACATTTCCGGTTGGCTAAAAAGTCGAGTCCTTGCACAAGGACTTCAGGAGAATAAGACATCAATTGTCCTTTAAACTCAAAACATCTTCTGGTTCGTAAAATTAGGTTGGATGATACTAAAAACAAACAATCTTTTAGCAATAAGTCCAAATTTTATTTAAAATATCATAATACATTAATAATATAATATTTAAATATATATATATATATACATCTCATTTTGTATGATATTTTATAAACACTCTACGCGTAAACCAACATCACATTTTTCACATTTAGTTGTCGTCTTTTTTGAACAAAGACGACATTTTAGTTGTGTTTTCCATATTTTTTTTTCAACGCCATGTTTTGTATGTATGAGCTTCTCAGCAGTGGTCAAAGTATACACCAAATGGTTGACACCATCAAAGCGGCTGTCGAAAGGTGTTTTCTTTGATGGCTATGAACACAAGCATTTCGTTTTCAGTGCAGTTTCCGAATTTGTTTCTTTTTGCTTCATATTGATTAGTGTACTTCACTAATAGGGTAATGACTTCTTCATCCATAAAACACCGAAAATAGTCTGTTGGTGTCATTTCAGGTGATAAATGACATGAGGCTACTTCACAGCTATCTTCTTCAGGTATCGAGAGTTCTTCCTTTTGCCAGTCAAAAATGATTTTCTCGTGCTTCAACAAAGAAATTGAACCCTTCTTCTTCCTTGGTGGAGGAGATGAGGTTCTTACGCTGTGTGTAATTTTCTTAGGAACTTTGGTGTCAGATTGACAGCTTGTCGGTTTTTCCAATTGTTTGGGTTCATCAGTTAGAACAGAACGATCTTCAGGTTCCTTATACAAAACAGAAGGTAATGTTCCAAGTTGATTTTGGCGAATAATAACCTGCGACCTCAACTGGCTTCCTGGAAGATTGTCAATTGAAGGATTTTCTTCTCCGGAGTCTTCATCCGTTATGTCTTCATTGCAATTAGTAGGAGGCAACATGCCAATATTTAACCCTCCCTCTGGAATCTCTTCATCATCTGCGGACTCTAAAAAATCGACCAACTCACTAAGAGTCCATTTTTTCCTGAAAAATAGTAACAAAATCAACCATAATTTTATCAAAGGGTAGTTTCCCAAAAATTCAAAAATTTGACTATCACTATAATAATAATTAGTGAGGTGGAAATAATAAAAATCATTTGAAAAAGGATTATAAATAGCTGATTATATACGTAATTCACACAGGTATTCAGTAAATATGGATTAAAAGTATTATAAAAAAACCTCCTCACCCTCTAAAATTGGTGATTACCAAAGCTACATTTAGAAAAATAACATAGATATTCTAAAATCACCAAAAAAGGTTTGTCTGAATAGTCAATGATTTTAAAAAATGTAAATGTACCAAATTTTGTTAAAATTTTATTACATAATCATTTTGAACCGACATTCTCCTGAAGTCCTTGTGCAAGGACCAGCTATTTTGCGGCCATGTTGAACCCAGGGTTACCGTGTTAGAAACAAAGTAATTCCTAGAAAGTGTAGTCAATACATTCAAACAAACATATCATGAGACATTACACCAATAACACTAATAATAAATGAATGGTACTTATCCTTCAACAACAATATCAGTAAGTTCATCCATGGTTGAAATGAAGTCAAATGTTATGCAGGATTCACAAGCTAAAACACTGAAGCTATCCAAACAGGAATAAGTACTGTGAAGCACATAGCCTACAGATGGGAATACAGATGCCCCACTCTACAAGAAATACTTTGAAACATCACAATCCCTTTGTTTCTCCCAATATGTCTGAGGTCCTTGCACAAGGACTTCAGGAGAATCTGGGTTAAGGGAAATCAGCTATTGAGGTTGTACTCATGACGCACTTATTGATATATTTCCTCAATTGTTCATCGATCCTACCTCGGGGATGGCGAAAATGAGGTTCAAAATTATACACACACACACACACACACACACACACACACACACACACACACACACACACACACACACACACACATATAACACGCTCTATTGGTCGTAATTTTTTCATCGTTGCCAAACCGGTTATTTAAACGATAAATCTATTAAAACCGTCACGCAGGAGCTGCGTAAACTAAGCAGATTTCCCACGTGAAGTTTTACAATAGAGAAATTTCACGAGAGCTGAGCAGTTAATGAAATTGCCCAACTAGCTTTTGGCGGGAAAGCCACTTCTTCCGTTAGCCGGCCAGATTTAATAAAAATGCTAATATCGCGGTTAATATTCAAGTTAGAGAATAAATGTATATAACAATATTTATAGTAAATTTAATTTGTAATAAGATTGATTCTCTACAATTTTTCGATCCGACTTATAGTGGTAGAGATATTTCGAATTTTAGAAAATCCTCCCCTCTAAACCCCCCCCCTCCCACTGGTCCGCTTTCAGCCGTTAACGAACTTGGTCTTTCTTTTTACATAAAACGACTAAATATCGAGTTTGGTAATGATGAACCAAAAATTGCGACCGCTAGAGCGGTAACAGACAAATATATATATATATATATATATATATATATATATATATATATATATATATATATATATATATTGATAGATAGGTAGATATAGATATAGATATATATACAGTTTTGAACGGACCTCATTTTCGTCATCTACTAGGTAGGATCGATGGACATTTGAAGAAAAATTTCGAAAATTCCCTCATGAGTACAACCTCAATAGCTGATTTCCCCTAAGGGAAATCTGCTAAACGAAAGATCCAGTTCGTTATTGGCCTTAATCGGAAAAGTGGAAGGGGTGGGGGACTAAGAGGGGAGATTTCGAAAACTCAAAATATCTCCGTTGATAATAGGCCTTTAACATCATTAGCCGCCACCGAGTGGGACTCGGGGGAATCGTGGTCAGTTTCATATTTTTATGATTCATGTCATATTATTATTAAGCGGTTCACAATGTGAGAAAATTAATTCTAAAAAAAGTTTTATTTTGAAAATTTTAATTTCTATTCAACAAATAGTGCTTTGAGTGAGAGAGATGACACTTCACCACACAATTTGCTAGTTAGGAGCTGTCCATTTAATAACTCAAATAATCAATATCAGGGTTCTGCGATGGCGTGCTTCACATATTGGCAGACTAATTTTTGATGACTTCCTCAATTCATTGGAATGGTTAGTTTATATGAAATATATATATTTTTTAGTTAGTATTAAAAAATAGTAATGGCGTACCTTACAAGCAGCTGTAGAAGATGTTGGATCCAAATATAACGTTGGATAGAAATAGAGTATAAAAGCAGTCCTATTGCAAATTTAATATTCTTTGATAGTTGTAATGTATATATTTGTCAGTAACTTAATTGTTAAGTGAATAATTTGCATTTTGTAGCCTTCTGCAAAGCCTCCCCTCTCCTACATATTAAAGATAAGCAGTTATATGCTGGACCACTTTATTGAGAGCTTAAATACCAAATACGGTTTCCATTGAACTTTTACTTTGTGACATACATACAAATACGTTTTGTGATGACGTTACCAATTAAGATTTTTTGTTCTTTACACAGAAATATTTATTTCATCTATATCATAATGGATATTTAACCATTTCAGTCAATACTGAAGATCATACTTGATATTGACCGAAACCGGACCTGAAATAGTCACTGTTTAAAGGGGAGGGGATTCAAAACTTCGAAATACCTTCGTTATTATACGCTGAATCGGAGAAGTGTATAGAACCAATGTTATTGCAAATTTTGAAAAATCTGCTAATATACTGATATTTTTCTAATAAATGCCAATGTTGAAGTCTAAATCTAAGAAGTTGAGATTTTCTCCAAATTCGTGACGAAGATCCTTCAATTCCAACCTGTGAGGTTTTCGATGAGCTGAATCAGGAGAACACTATTCCTCAGTATAATATATGTATAATTCGATGTTCCAGGCTCTAGCCCTGAGTCTATCAAATCAGTTTCTCCGTCTATATCATATGTGGGTAACCCCTGGCTCTCGAGACATTTTGGAAAACCCAATTAAAAAAAAATTACACTACTATCTTCAAATGAGGAAGATGAGGAGAGATTTGTGCATTTGGCGGTACTTATAAATGCGAACAGTTCATTGATGAAAGTTAATACATCAAAACATCGTACAAGGCTGACTGATGATAATTTGAAAAATTCTTTTCGTCTTTGTATCAGTGGAGTTCATCCAAACATCGATGGATTATTTTCCCAAATTCAAGCTTAAGTGTCTCATTGTTTTTCGTTGTTTGTAATAATTCCAAATTTTACAATTTAGTTATAATTTTGTGCCATTTTTTCATTTCATTTTGTTATTTTATAAAATTGTATTATAATTACATTGTCGTTTAATTTCACGTCTGATACCTATCGTTAAAAATTATGAACACTACATTTTAAAGGAGCACTAATTTTAAAAGCGGCCCGTGAAAGTATTTGCACACTAAAGTTTGACCCACAACTTGTCAAAGGTTGCCCATACCTGATATAGAGTTTAGACTATTCGGGACACTCGTTGAGAGGAACTAGCCATATAGCTGAAGAAATATTAGTATACTGAATTGTAAGCTTCCTGTAGCTAGATAACCTAATGGTGAAAGTCATACAAAATTAACAATCAGTAAGATGACAGTGAGCTTCAAGCCAAACCAGGACACAGGAAATATCTTTGACTTACCGACATACGTATTAGAGACATTCGGTCGAGCTACTGTAACAAATCGTATAGCAAACTGTTGAAGCCCAATTCTTATCCTTATCAACAACTTGCTAATCGAGAGACCAGTGATATTAGGGTACCTGTTTTAAGGTTGATAAAAACACTAAGATTCAAAGCTGAAAATGATCAAATCAAGGAGGGTTGTAGGCCCAGTAGTTTTAGGATATGCTAATACCAATGGATGGCCCGATCCTCCCCGATATTGAGGAAGCTGCCGATATAGATGGAGTACCGTGGAAATTGTCCCATCTCTGGGAAATAACAAAGCCCTGAGGCCGTTGGAAGTCTCCTTGGAATTACCGAACCTTCGCAGAGAAACCATTATCGGCGAGAAAGCTTATCAGTTAATTTATGACATGTAATAAATAGCCTATCAAAATGGAGATACCACGCAGTTGCTAATATATTGTTTACTATGATCAAGTGTTGTACTTAAAGCTTTATTTAGTTGAATGTTTCTCTTGCGTAGGTACAACGCAACAACTGAAAGTCCGTCACGCAGGGGCTACGTTACCTTTGCAGATTTCCCAGGTGCCTAACGTATTTGCATTTACCTCATAACATAATTTTTTCAATTTGTTTTCTATTATTGTTTTATTATATTAAGAATATTACAGTCTGCGTTTAAATGCATTTGGTAATGTGTGATATGCACAATACAATAGTCCTCCATCACTCTCTACAGAAGCTACACCCCTTCAACACAATTAGAGGAGCAGCCTCTCTCTGCCTGGCAAGGAAGTCAAGAGCTAAGGAGGAATGGCACTTGATAAGAAAATAGCCACTGCTATCACTTCACTTTACATTTCTAGGAGATCTCTGGGCCATTGTCTCTTGTCGAGGGAGATATGGATGAAGGGTACTGGAAAGGGCTAGCACTTCTGGATTAGGATGATTGGATAGCCTGCTGTGGAATTTTCTGAATCTTAAGGGAATTAGGTCCTTTACAAATGGGATATTAAGATCTTTTTGGAGGGTGTTGTAGGTGAAATAATATGGAGGGTGTGCCGGTCGTCTGGTGTCGCCCGGCAGCCGTGGTGCAAGCTAGCGCTCTCTAACGCTCTTAAAAAGGGGCACTGAAGATGGAGCTGTTGCTCTGAAAGTGCACTCTTTGAAAACAAAACTCATTGTAGAGTAAAACAGGCCTATCGTATAACATCCAGATTAATTTGTTCCTCTACCTCTTAGATCCCCTAGAATAAATTAATGGGGTTATTTGCTGGAACAACGCGATTTGTCATTTAGGAGAAAGGTTGATGAAGAGAGTGTTGTAGTGTGTTGAAGACCTGCCGGAGGGAGGATGTAGATATGGATGGCCACTTGCCGCCGACAGATGGCGCTGACAGGCCCATCAAAGGTACCGACAGCTGATTCTCAATCAATTACTCTACTACAGCCCATTCACAGCTCTTCACCGCTATTCCATCAATGGTTATCATCGACTCCAATAAGTCTGCCGTTCCGGTCGATCCATTCCGAAGAGAACCAGGTGGGGAAATGCGCCCCACCCCCGAATGAAATCAATATCTCTCAAGTTCTAAGTATTAATTAAAATTGGGCTTGACAGATTTTGATCCATTCATTTAACAAAAAAAAAAAGCAAATCCGTCACGCAGGGGCTGCGTTCATTAAACAGGCATACCACGTGTATCACGTATTCGCATTATCTCAAAACATAAATGTCCTTCATAATATGACAGCTTATTGTTAATATAAAAACATGACACCTACATTATCGCAGCCCAAACACACACTAATTTGTTCAGTTTCACTAAGTTCATTATTAAAACTCCAAGACATTTACACCACTCACCCAATAGCACTAAACATAACATATTTATTTATTTAGTTTATTTAGGTGTGTCGCAATTTAAGCGATTCACACATTTTCTTGTTATGATTCTGAAATAGTAGAGGTAAAGCCACCTTATTATAAAAACCAATAAAAAAGGTTAAAAAATCTACAGAGGTAGGTAAAAATACAGTAATTTATTTTTTCTCCAGTGGATATTATTGCAGTCTATTTATTATTATTATATTATAATAACATAACATAAGAAATTCATAAACAACAAACTTACCAAAATACAATTACCCTATATTGGCTGCCGGGACACGAGGACCTTGGACTTAGTACGACATTGTGTAGCCATTCGAAGTGTTGCAACAATGCAGGAGGCACCTAGCCTTTCGGCCTTAATCCAGCCTACACCTATCCAACACATCTCTGGCGACTGAGGATTCGCTACGATGGTTTAGCGATCCTATGGAAGGGCCAGTCTCTACTAACCAGCTCCCACACGAAGAGCACATGTACCAGTTTCCTGGCCTGTATGTCCTCGGGCTTTGAACACACGACCACTACGTCTATGACCGGCAGTGAAGGCAAGCCTCCACTCCGGACACCACCCAGCCCGTAGTTCATATTGAGTAAGCCGCTAGAAACTTACCCCATTGGCCGGAATGATCCCCGGCCCGGAACAGCAAAGCCGACTAAGGACCTACTGTTCCTACGGTTCCCCTACCCAAGAGCTAAACAGCGGGGGCTTACTGCTGCCCTTGGGGAGGCCCGGCGCCGTCCCGGGGACTTAGTACGACATTGAGTACCCATATCGAGGTGTGGCTACAATGTAGGAGGCACCTAGCCGTGAAGCCTTAATCCATCCTACACCAATCTAACAACCTCATGGTGACTGAGGATTCGCTACGATGGTCAGAAGCGAATCCTATG
Source organism: Riptortus pedestris (assembly GCA_019009955.1). Taxonomy (NCBI): domain Eukaryota; kingdom Metazoa; phylum Arthropoda; class Insecta; order Hemiptera; family Alydidae; genus Riptortus; species Riptortus pedestris. The sequence continues at coordinate 19,378,604 of CM032228.1, forward strand.
GAAGGGACAGTCTCCTACTACCCAGCTCCCACACGAGAGAACAGCTCCCACACATGTACCAGTTTACCTGGCCTGTAAGTCCTCGTGCTTTGAACACACGACCACTACGTCTATGACCGGCAGTGAAGGCAAGCCTCCACTCCGGACACCACCCAGCCCGTAGTTCACATTGAGTAAGCCGCTAGAACTTACCCCATTAAGGCAGGAGTGATCCCCTGCCCGGAACAGCAAAGCCGACTAAGGACCTACTGTTCCTACGGTTCCCCTACTCAGCAGCTACACAGTGGGGGCTTACTGCTGCCACTGGGGAGGGCCGGCCCCGTGCCGGAAGGACTTAGTACGACACCAGACTAACAGGCTAAACTAATTACTCAACAAACTCAATGCACACAAACAAACTTACTATACGAAGACATAATGAGACATATACGCCACCGAATCCTATAAAAATGGCAATCAGAATGGATGGAAGTTAAGAACCACCTCCGCGGTATCAAAAGTATTATTAAGGAGTGGCCATCGAGTAAATGTACAAAAAAGGTAAGCACATGAAGCAGTAAATATATCATCCAAATAATGCCCAACAACATCGCTGTGGGCACAAACCAAATAAATAAGTAAATAATATGACAAGAGTAGAAGTGGGAGTTTGCTGATGGCCGGAAAAAAATAAAATGCAAATATCTCGGTTAATAATCGAGATAGTGAAAAAGATAAATAACAACATTTATAGAACACTACATTTGCAATAAAATTAGTTCTATTCAATTTTTGGATCCCATACAAAATAACTTAGATATTAAGAATTTCCGAAATTTCTACTGGTCGGATTTCAGCCATTAACGAAAATGATCTTTAGTTTTACATACAACGTTTAAATTTCGAGTTTAAAAGAGGCAAAAAAGGCCTGACATACTTTCCTTCTTGAAAAAAAAGTACTTTGTCAGGTATTGCATGATATTCTTAAGACGGACCTCAATTTCGGTATCTCCCAGGTATGATCGACAGACATTAGAAGAAAAATTTCAAAAATCGCGTCATGAGTACGACCTCAATAAGTGATTTCCCTTAAGGGAAATCTACTCAAACATTCTTCTAAGTACATAAATAGGCTTCCACGGTCATTATCAATATTACAATACGAGTCTTCTGGTACCGCGTGTTCATGTTTCTGTCTGAAGTTTCGCTTGACGTATTTCTAGCTTCCTCCGGAACCTCCCAGACTGGAAAGGGCATATGTCTCATTTTATTCAAGTGCATGTACCTTTCTCGTTTGGTGCCGTGAGCTTTGGTAAGGTAATCAGATACCTTGATGATTATATTTTGTTATGTAGTTGGCTCAGCCTGCATCTTGAAGGGATTTATGACCTACTTGGATGCAACAAAACAGACGATGGGCATTCGTCGCCTATTGAGTGAAATATTTTTCCTTTACTGCCAAACATCAGTTTTAACCCACCTAATATCAATTTCCCGAAGTGTAAATATCTTGTAATTCAATCTGAGTAGTAAAAGCTCATTTGTGCTAAACGTTATCAAGAGCATAATGGATTAGCAGTGGTGGATATGGGCGAGAGAGAGAGAAGAGAGGAAGAGAGAGGAAGACAGTGAGGGAGGGGGTGGGGTGTTTAGGGGAAATATATAAGCCATAAGATAAACTTATACAGCATCAGCTTTCCCACGAGATAAACAACATTATGCTTGTAAACATTCGCGGTCTATTTTCTCATAACTACAGAATTAGCCTAAGTGTTCTCTCATATAAAGGCATCAGCAATTTATATTTCAACAAAGATAAATATCAACATCTCCAAGGCCATATAAATATCAGGTTTATCAAGAACAATAGATTATATGAAATAAAAAAAAAAAAACTATATTGTGAGGAATCACAAAATTATTTCTTAACCAACAACATTTGTTCCTAGAAAAATAATGTGAAATGAATATCATACATTGTATAATCAGATTTCCCTTAATCGAAAAAAGCTATTGAGGTTGTACTCATGGCGCGATTTTTGAAAAATGTCTTCAAATGTCCGCCGATCCTACCTAGTAGATGACAAAAACGACATCCGTTCAATATATATATATATATATATATATATATATATATATATATATATATATATATATATATATATAAAATTGTAACCTCTGTCTGTACATTGATTTTTTTCGCGAAATTTCACGATAACTTTTCGTTTCACATGTCATAGACACCATAACTGCATTTTGTTTCTTTCGTGTATGTTCGTTTGTTTGTTTGTTTGTTACCTTTTCACGCATAAACGGCTGAACCGAATTTTATGAAACTTGGAATGTATATTACTACTGACCCAACTTAGACTTTAGGCTATTTTAATATTCTCTGAGACGAACAGGAGTGGGGGTTATAAGGGAGGTCTGAAATAGAAAAAAGCGATATTTCGTTTCCTATTGCATTTTCGGCAATTATGCACATAACAAAAGTTGTTTAATTTGTTATTTAGAGTAACGTTAGTTATATACACTTTTGTCGTATACCTAATTATAAAGGCGTTATTCGCCAAAAAGTTACAGCAGAAGTCAACAATTTTATTTGGCACAAAAGACCCAACCGAACTAAATAAAACTCGGTATGCATAATAAAACTAACGCCTTCTTTAGAATAAGCTATACCAACATTTCTAGCGACGGGCAGGAGTGGGGGTTATAAGAGAAGCCTGAAATTAAAAATAGCGATATTTCGTTTTCCATTGGTTTTTCTGCAAATATGTACAGGATAAAAGTTGTTTATTTTGTTATTTAGAGTAACTTTTGTTATATACACTCTTTCCGTATACCGAAGTATAAAGGCGTTATACGTTAAAAACTACTGCGGAAGTCAACAATTTTATTTGCCACAAAAAACTCAACCGAACTAAACCAAGCTCGGTATGTGAATTAGCACTAACGCCTTCCTTATAATAAGCCATACTAACATTTCTAGGGACGGGAAGGAGTGGGGGTTATAAGGGAGGCCTGAAATTAAAAATAGTGATATTTCGTTTCGTATTGGGGTTTCGGCAAATATGCACACAGCAAACGTTGTTTATTTTGTTATTTAGAGAACTTTGCTCAACAATTCTTTTCAATATGAACTACTAGGTACCTCACCGGGCAAAATTAATTCAAATGTTTGTTAATATTTTGTCATTAATAATTATTAATGACAATTCATATTGCAATTATGTGAATTATAATTCACATCTATGCATAATGCACAGGAAACGGGAAATATGAATATTTGGAGGACAGTGAAGTCTTACATAAAAAAAAATAATTTTATTATTAACAAAACCACAGAAATGAAGGGTATTAACCCCAAACCCTGGGACGGGTAAATGTCAAAATATTGTGCAAAGTAAAGCCTTGCCAAAAAAATACTATCACCATTCAGGCTCAAATGAATTCCCGAGCGAAGCCGGGTATCTGAGCTAGTATATATATATATATATATATATATATATATATATATATATATATATTTGTCTGTCCCCACTCTAGTGGTCACAATTTTGGTCTAATCGTTACCGAACTCGATATATAATCATTTTATATAAAAAGCAAGATTGAGTTAGTTAACGGCTGAAATCAGAACGGGAATCATAAATTTTACGAGAATCATATTATTATTAAAATCATTTTTATTTCTCTACTAGTTTCTCGAAGCTTTTCTAACTAAGATGAAAAATTCCGTTACGAAAAGGCTGTACAAACTAAGAAAATTTTCAATTTCATTAAACGTTCTATGTATTACTTCCCATTTCTAAATACAAAACTGATAAGTGTAAATCGGGGAATTACTTATGTCTGAAAACAAGAAAAAAATACCTTACTTTATATAAAAAGTAATATATTTACCTTTTAATGTCGGTTTTCATCCAAAAACAAGCCCTATACGAAGGGGATGCGTAAACTAAGCAGATTCCCATCGCTATGTATATAACAATATTTATAGTAAATTTAATTTGCAATAAGATTGTTTCTATACAATTTTTCGATTCGAAGTATAGTAACAGAGACATTTCGAAATTTCTCCCCTCGAATCCCCCCTCTCCCTAGACCGATTTCAGCCGTTAACGAACTTGATCTTTCTTTTAACATAAAACTACTAAATATCGAGTTTGGTAAAGATGAATCAATAATTGCGACCGTTAGACAAATATATACATAGGGATTTTTTTTTAAAAACGCGTCATGAGTACAACCTCAATAGCTGATTTCCCTTAAGGAAGCCTACTATCCTCCGATAGTATAGGAGGTTGCTTCCAAAACTTTTTATTCAGATGTATGTAGAAGCCATTGAAACATTTAAAAGTAATATCCATGCTACTCTTCAAATATTATTTGTGAATGTTTACCGAAGAATTATAATTTGTAGTGGTTTTCAATCTGTAGTAGGATTGGAACGGACTTACTTTCCAAATGCCTTTAGAATGTATGTTGGCTTGAAATGACGTTGACATGGTTGTGTCCTCCGTCAGATTCTCCGTTGGGAGAAATGTCTTGCGCATAAATGTCCTTCAAAGAAACACTCGTAAAAAAAGTCTAAAGGAACAGAAACTGTCCTACCGCATGACACTGTGAAGGATTAACACACACTGATAGGCGAACTAGACCTGTCGCAGGTATAGAGATCACCAGGAGATTCTCGGAAACTCCCGAACCGTATTGCTAGTGGAAATTCAAAGAAATGTTTCTAAAATCGCGTAATGAGTACAACCTCAATAGCTGATTTCTCTTAACCCTTCACAGACAAGGAATATGAAAATTACATTGCAGGCAAGCTGGGTCACGGGTGACCCAGTCATATTTATAGCATATTTTTTTCATTTTAACAAAAATATTCCAGTTGTTATTGTTTTTTTATATAAAAAAAGAAAGTATAGTTTGAAAAATTTATTTTATTTAGCAATATACATAATATGATAAAAATACAAAAACTTACATTAGTAGGAACTATACTTAAATTAGTAGGAACGTAGAGTTCCAGACCTTTGGTATCCGTATAGGAAGACGAGAAAATTTAATAAAATCTTAGTGATTAAATAATTTTCAGTATGTTATCAGTCTTCCATTTCATCCGGCAGTCCAGCAATAATTTTTCCTACTCTGAACAGTCAAAAACTTTCCAGATCAAAATAAATAGTTTAAACTCTTACAGAAAAAAAAATACTCTACGGAAAAAAGAATAAGAAAATATGAGGGATAAAAAATCAAAAAAAAGGAATAAACTCTTAGTAATGAAAGTTCACTAATACTTCAAACTCAGAACAATCTAACAATCTTCTATTTCTTCATGTGAGACTCTGGTAATGCATCGAATATTTTTTTTTTTTTTATTTATTTTATTTTATTGAATATTACATCCTGCATTTAAATGCATTTGGTAATGTGCGATATGTACAATACAATAGTTCCTCCATCACTCTTGACAGTAGCCACACCACTTCACCACAATGAGAGGAACATCCTCTCTCTGCCTGGCAAGAAGTCAAGAGCTAAGGAGGAATGGCACTTGAGAAGAAATAAGCCACTGCTATCACTTCACTTTACACTTATAGCAGATCCCTGGGCCATATTCGCTTGAGGCGCCGTGGAGGGGAATAAGGATGAGTGGTACTGGAAAGGGCTAGGACTTCTGGATTAGGAACATTGGATAGCCTGCTGTGGAATTTTTTGAATCTTAAGGGAATTAGGTCCTTGACAAATTGGATATTAAGATCTTTATGGAGGGTGTGGTTTGTAACATAATATGGAGCATCTACTATGGTGCGCAGGACTTTGGATTGGAAGGTCTGGATGCGTCTGATGTTCGTATGTTTTGCTGTACCCCACACTTCTATTCCGTATGTCCATATCGGTTTTAGTAGTAGCTTGTATATTGTTAGTTTGTTTTCGGTAGACAAGTGAGATTTTCTATTTAGCAGTCCATAAAGTTGTCCGAATCGTCTGTTTAGTTCCTGTCTTTTAATTATTGTGTGGGATTTCCAAGTAAGTCTGGTGTCCAAATGTAGTCCAAGGTAACGTACACAATCTGCTGGTGGTATAGGAATATTGTAGAAGTGAACAGGAGGACAGGAACTTCGCCGGAGGGAAAAGGTGATATGGTGCGATTTCCCTTCGTTGATCAGTATGCGCCATGCATTACACCATTTTTCGATCTTGGTTAGGTGGAATTGGAGATTCTTCGAAGCAGTAATAGGATCGGGATCGGATGATAGGATTGCTGTGTCATCTGCATAGGTAGCTAGGAGAGTTGATGGTGAGGTAGGGATGTCTGATGTGTATATCAGATACAGGAGTGGTCCCAGGCAACTGCCCTGGGGAACTCCTGCCTCCACAGGATAGTAGTTTGAATATTCATTTCCTTGACGGACTCGAAAAAATCTGTTGGAAAGATAGGATTTAAGGATCAGGTAGAGGGTGCTGGGAAGGAGTAGTTTGAGCTTATAGAGTAATCCGTCATGCCAAACCTTGTCAAAGGCTTGCGCAACATCAAGAAAGGCTGACGTGCAATACTCTTTTCGTTCAATAGATGCAGATATGTGATCTACAACGCGAAGACATTGCTGTACTGTTGAATGGCGAGAGCGAAATCCGAATTGATGGGAAGGAAGGATGTTTTGACTTTGGAGAATTGGGAGAAGGCGCTTAATTAAAAGTTTTTCAAAAATTTTTGAGAAAATAGGGAGAAGGCTAATAGGACGATAGGAAGATGGATTCTGAGTCGGTTTTCCAGGTTTCGGGAAGAGGATTATGATCGCAAATTTCCAGAGGGTAATGCATCGAGAACAAATACTTAGCCTATGCTCAGCACATAGGCTGCGATTACAATGAGCGCAGTTTGATGTACCCTTACGATCTCTTGATTTTTCACAAAAAACACACCGACGTCTTGAAGTGCTGGGTCCAGGCTGATTCTCAATTTCTTTTTCATCAACTCTCGGAAGGAGGGGAGGGGTACCGTGCACTCCCCCTCCCCTCCTTCACTTACTTTACTCAGAATATTATTTTTACCAACCTCTGGGTCACCGGCGACCCAGCCTTGCCTGTGAAGGGTTAAGGGAAATTTGCTAAATCCTAAATATTTCTAACATATACAAATTACATAGTGCATAGATAATATAGGTCAGCAACCAGGATTCATTATTATACCCTATTTCCCCTCTGAAATACAGTCCGCTTGTAAAGGGGAACACAATACCCTCCCCAGTTCTCTTTATTTTCAAGTAAACTCCTTCTTCCGAGATCTCATGGTTGCTAAATTGGTTGAACCTGCACCTGAATAAAAATAGAAAACCGTTAAAGAAAATTAAATTTAAATTGCAGATTGCACTGCAGTTATCTGCAGCCCAAGGAATTAATACTGTTTTAAAATATCGCTGTATTATAGAAAGCATAATTGAGGCGATGAAAAAAAGGGAAAACAAATCTGGTAATTGGTTCTTTTGATTGAATTGATTAATCTCGATAATAGTCTGATTGGATGGGATTACTAAGAATTAATCAAAGGAATTCAATCAGAAAGGGCTTATTTGAACTGCAATTTTTTCCAGATATCTTATTTTTCTCAAAATTTCAACAAGATTATCTGTGTTGACCCCATCCCCCCTCAACTCAATTCGACTAGTGGTCGTGTGTACTCATCTATCATAAACGGCTTACCTTAGAATGCTGAATTTAATATTTGGGATCATTGTAACGTCTAGTCGTGCACTATTTCATGTAAAATTTTTAAAGGATTTTCCCCTTCTTTAGTATTTTTCTTACAAGTTTTCAGAAACTGTGTGATTAAAAATAGTTGACCTAACTGACTTGACCTTTAGTTTTACATAATTCGTTTATATGTCGTGTTGGGTAAGGATAAAACTCAAAATGCCGTATTTAGAGTGGCTTATATCAGGGTCAGGGGCTGCGTAAACTAAGCAGATTTCCCTCGAGAAGTTTAACAGTAGATAAATCTACATACTGGTAGCACAACTCCACCGTGAATATTAAGTAAATAAATACAAATGGTAATAAGAAATCTTTCAGTAAATTTTAATAATTTCCCGAAGGGAAGCGTCTGAAATGTAAACAAACAGGTCAACCTCTCACCGGAAAAACAACTACTAAAATATATCAGAATAAAGCATATTAATTTCATTGAAAACTATTTACTATAACTAGTACTGTAATTTATAATGGACCAGAATAATTTTTATCTCAATCAATGAAATTGTTGAAGTCCATGAAGACACAGGGCCAGAAGATATTTGCACGTATCTCGTATAATAAAGGTCTATTGAACACAATATTTAGTATTTAAGCTTCGAATTAAAGTAACATAAGTTGAAGTTGGGGGTTTGCTGAAGGCTGAAAACTGCAAAATGCAAATATCTTGGTTAATATTTAAGATACAGAATAAATGTATATAACAGTATTTATAGTACATTTCGTTTGCAATAATATTGGTTCTATACACATTTCCTATCCAACATATAGTATCGGAGATATTTTGAATTATCGAAATCCTCTCACTCTACGGCCCCCTCACCATGGTCCGATTTCAGCCGTTAACAAACTTAATCTTTCTCTTTATATTTAACGACTAAATATCGAGTTTGGTAACGAAAAAAACAATAATTGATAACAATAGAGTGGTAACAGACAGATATATAGATAGATAGATATATCTGTATATATACAATTTCAAACGGACCTCATTTTCGTCATCCCCTAAGTAGGATCGATGGACATTTGAAGAAATATTTCCAGAACCGCGTCATGAGTACAACCTCAATAGATGATTTCCCTTAAGGTAAATCTGCTAAAACTCTTAGAATTGTTTATTTAAACTTAGTTTTTTTTTTTTTTTGTTTCAAACCATTTTACGAGCAATGGGTTCAAAATTGAAACGCTTGTATGTCTGTCAGTCCACCCGTTTGTCACTCAATCACTCCAAAACGGTTAGATTTCTTTATTATTTTTATATTTTTATTTGCGAAAACGTAACGACGGACTGGCAAAATAAAAAAGTCCGTCACGCAGGGGCTGCGTAAACTAAGCAGATTTCCCACGTGAAGTTTTACAATAGAGTAATTCCACGAGAGCCGAGCCAGTCAAAGAAACGGCCGATCTAGCTTTTGGCGGGAAAGTAACTCTCGTCCGTTAGGCTCCGAGATTAAATTAAAAACAATTCAATCTCAAAAAACAACAAGAACACAAAAGATGGACTTACCTTTAATTATAGCAGTGCTCTGAACACTTATTACACCAACACTAAATAGTACCACAGAATATCCATTATTTGTAAGACTTAATACTGCTGTGAATATTAAGTAAACAAATAAAGGGCAAGTCAAATGGTTAGAACCTTCCTGATAGCAAACAGTCTGAGTTCTAAACAATCAGGTTAGCCAGCTTTTACCGGAAATAAAAGCAATTACGGAAATATATTTGAATATAAGTTATAAATTTTATCCATATAACTATTTATTATATCTAGTACTGTAATTAATAATAGACCAGAATAATTTTAATCACAACCATTCCAAATTTAGGAATCCGGGAAGAAAATAAAAAATGGGGGGGGGCAAATACGATTCAGACGGTTATGAGATTTTCACATGATTAAGGAACAAGCAGGTTAGCCAGCGAAGGTTTACAATAGATAAATAAACATACAAGTAACACTTCCGTGAATATTAGTGAATAATTACAAACGGCAATGAGAAATCTTTCAGTGAATTTACAATATAAGTTAATAGTCCCTACAACGTAATACGGCTGGATTGTAAACAAACAGGTTAGCCAACATTGTAGTGCAGTATTGATAGATAGACCGGAAAAACAAACAATTAAAGAAATATATCTGAATATAAAATATTAATTTTATTGGAAACTATTATAGTTAGTGGAGTAATTTGAAATGAATCATAATAATTTCTATCTCAATCCCTCTGATTTTTGTACCCCACCACAAAACGGTGGGGGGGGGGTTCAACAGAACGTATTTGTTTGTACCTCGTAAAATAAAGCTTTGTTGAAAACAATATTTTGTATTTAACCTAATAATGAGGTGGTTCATTAGATATCAGCTTATTATTAATATGTCCCTATTAAGAGTAGTGGTTAACTGAAAGCGGAACTCATTACAAAAAATACAAATATCTCGGTTAATACTCATTATACGGAAAATATGTATAGAACAATATTTATAGTAACTTTAATTTGCAATAAGATTGATTCTATACAATTCCTCTCCTCTAAACCCCCCTCTCACTGGTCCGATTTCAGCCGTTAACGAACTTGATCTTTCTTTTTACATAAAACGACTAAATTTCGAGTTTCGTAACGATCAAACAAAAATTGCGACCGCTAGAGCGGTAACAGACAAATATATATATATATATATATATATAGTTTTGAACGGACCTCATTTTCGTCATCTACTAAGTAGGATCGATGGACATTTGAAGAAAAATGTCGAAAATTCCGTCATTAGTACAACCTCAATAGCTGATTTCCCTGAAGGGAAATCTGCTAAAAACAACAAAAAACACTTCCAGTAAACAGTTAAGAAGACAACCCCATTTTTTAGCAGATTTCCATTAAGGGAAATCTCAGCTATTGAGGTCGTACTGATGACGCGGTTTTAAACATTTTTCTTCAAATGACCATCGATCCTACCCAGCAGATGACGAAAATGAGGTCCGTTTTATATTTATATATATATATTATTGTCTGTAAACGCTCTAGAGGTCGCAATTTTCATTTCATCGTTACTAAACTCGATATTTAATCGTTTTATGTAAAAAGAAAGATCATGTTCGTTAATGGCTGAAATCGGACCAATGGGAGTTGGGGTTAAGAGGGGGGATTTTCGGAAAATCGAAATATCTTCGTTACTATACGTCGGATCGAAAACTTATAGAGCCAATCCTATTGCAAATTAAATTTACTATAAATATTGATATTCATTTATTCTCTATCTTGAATATTAACCGAGATATTTGCATTTTTTTTTAGGCGGATAACGGACGAGATGAGATCAGCTGATGAGTCGTGTTCTTCGGCCTAAGCTAAGCTAGGTTAAGATCGTTCCGCCGTTTACGTGAGTTTTCGGCTCTCGTGAAATTGGTTTAGAGGCTCGTTACTACTACTGTTACTAGTATGCAGATTTCTCTATTGTAAAACTTCACGTAGGAAATCTGCTTAGTTTCCGCTACACCTGCGTGACGGACGTTTATTTATACAGGTCCTGTGTGTATGCCGACACTCTAAATATGGCATTATGTGTTTTATCCATATGCAACACCACATATAAATGAATTACGTAAAACTTAAGATCAAGTCATTCACGTCAACTATTTTTAATCACACAATTTT
>CM032228.1:19392500-19442500 GCA_019009955.1 Riptortus pedestris
TATATATATATATAGATAGATATATATATATATATAGCAATATTATAGTAACCTAGCTGTACTCTGCGCGCGTTGCTACGCCACCAACAAGAATACTAAATTACGATAAAGATTTATATTATAAAAGCTACTGTAAATATCAAATTAAACATAATTTGCCATGTGCCCGTTCGCCAAAAAAACAATAGGAAACGAAATATGACAATTTTTCATTTCATGCCTCCCTAAGAACCCCCACTCCTGTTCGTTCTTATGTTAATATAGCTTACAGCCCTTCTATGATTTTTCGTATATACCTCATTAATACTTACTTTAAATAACAAAATAACCAACTTTTGTTATGTGCACAGTTGCCGAAAAACCAATAGGAAACGAAATATCGCTATTTTTAATTTCAGATCTCCCTTACACCCCCTCTCCTGTTTGTACCTCGACGTTTTAATATACCTTATAATCAGGGAGGTGTTAATACCAAATTACATACGGAGTTTTGTTTAGTTCGGTTTAGTCTTTTGAGTCATATAAAATTGTTTCCTTGTTCCCATAAAAATTGACTCCAGCTATTGTTTTTAGCGTATAACTCATTTATACTTCGGTATCCGTCAAAAGTCTATATAGCAAAAGTAGCTCTAAATAACAAAATAAAGTATTTTTGTTATATACGGGATACGGAATTTTGGTATTTTTAATTTCAGACCTCTCTTATAACCCCCACTCCTGTTCGTCTCAGAGAATATTAATGTCATCAGAAACCTAACCTGTTTTAGTAGTAATATACATACCAAGTTTCATAAAATTCGGTTCAGCCGTTTACGATACTATAAAGGACATACAGACAAACATTCATTTATATATATATATATATATATATATATATATATATATATTTAATTTGAAATAAGAATGGTTTTATTCAATTTTTCTATCCGACGTATAATAACGGAGATATTTGGAATTTTCGTAACTCTTCCCCTCTGAACTCCCACTCCTTCCGCCCGATTTCTGCCATTAATAAATTTGACCTTTAGTTTCGCACGAAAAGCTGAAATATTGAGTCGTTTGGTATTGATAATCCAAAATAGGAGAGCGCAGTAACGGACAAGGTTTACAGGGTGTGCCAAGTGCCACCCTCCTAAAACTCGCTAATTGTATTAATAAAAAGCTGAGACTCGGTCTGCAGTAGTTCGGACCCTTGAAGAATCTTTTCAGTCCATAATGAACCTCATTACCTTCTCCAGTACTTCTCCGGCGACCATAACTTTGGGATTTCCTATGGAATGCCATACTTTTTATGACGGATTCTTGTAGAAAACAAAATTCTAAAATTAGAGTATATATTGGCGAATTTTCCAATTTGAAGCGTTCTTTAGCCGTAAAATGCGCAAATGTTTATGTCAGAAACGGCATATTTTATAAAAAAAAATGCTGGGACATAAAAGTTATAGCCAACAAAATTAGCTATGAAACTACCCAACGGGATAAGGAATGGATTCTGAATTCAGTAATAAAATAAAGTGAATCCACTTTATTCTTCCATACACATCACACAAATTTATATTTTAAATCTATTTTAAACTAATTGCGTAGTATTTTTTTGTAAATACTTGTTTCCACCTGCATATTCCTGACAAAACGATTCACAGAATATTGAAGACATGAAAAAAGAAAATCAGATTGACAATAAATTCAATTTCAGTTGCATAAAAATGCACAGACCGGAGGGATATCAGATGCTGTTTTTTAAAGTGCGTTAATGAGGAAGGACGCATTTTCGAACTTTTGTAAGCACTAGCTGTAAGTATTGTAGTGAAAAGGGGGAAAAAAACTGGTTTCTGTTTTTACATGAAATTATGCGGGTGGATTTTGTGGTGGATTGGGCTTTTACGAATGATTATCACTTTAATATCTCTGGAATATGCTGGATGGTAGAGGAACCAATTGATAAGGATCAATAAGAAGGCCAAGTCCTCTACTGTTTTTTAATATAATGCAGAGAGCACATTCGGAGACAACCCTCCATTATCAGTGCCTGATTAAAGCTGTGTAGTCTGGACCACGACAGCTGGGCGACTGACTTCAGAGTGCACTCTGCATAATACTAAAAAAGTCCGTCACGCAGGGGCAGCAAAGCAGATTTCCCACGTGATGTTTAGTAATAGATAAATATACATACTGCTAACACAACATCGTGAATAAATACATACGGAAATAAGAAATGTTTCATCCAATTTCAATAACCTGCCGACAGGAAGCGTTAGGTTAGAAATGTAAACAAACGGGGGCCGACCCGTTTGTTTACATTTCTAACCTAACCTCTGCCTCACACCGGAAAGAAAAACAATTACTGAAATATATCAGAATGTAACATATTAATTTTATAGAGAACTATTTACTATATTATTATATATTTATTTATTAACGTCCACTTTTTGCAACTTAGGCTAATCGGGACGGGTTATCTACAGGTTACCACCCCCACACCCGTTTTTCTAGCCAGGGGGTTTGGGGGATTTTAGGACGTTACTAATAATCTAAGTACTGTAAATTAATAATGAGTCTGAATAAATTGTTATCTCAATCAATTAAATTATTTTGTAGTCGCAAAAACTTTAAGAGAAGGGGGGGGGATGGGGGGGGGGAGTCAGCAGGTCAGCAGGAGACAGGCAGTCAGGCAGGGTCGGAGCAGCGGGATTCACAGGGCAGGGGGGCATTATTTGCATGGTATCTCGTATAATAAAGGTCTTCTTGGGAATACCAAGTTTTGGTTATTTTAAAAACATTTTTTCCAATAATATGATTTATTTCATGTAGCGAGTAGATATTGTTTACGTAACATGAGTAGAAGTGGGTTGGGGCGTTTTGCTGAAAACTGAAAAATGCAAATATCTCGTGGTTAATATTCAAAATAGAGAATAAACGTATATGACAAATAGTAAATTTTAATTTGCAATAAAGATTGGGTTTATATAACAAATTTTTCGAATCCCGATTTTTTTTCGATCCAGACCTATGGTAACGGAGATATTTCGAAATTTCAAAAATCCTCCTCCTTCCTCCCACTCTCCTCTTCCTCCCCTCTAAAAACCCAAAAAAAACTTAAAAAAAAAAAATCAAAAACCCCCCCTTTTATCCCCTGGCCCGGATATTCAAACGGTTAACGAAACTTGAAACTTTCTTTTTACATAAAACCCGACTACATATCGAGTTTGGTAAACGATTTTAAAACAAAAATTGACGAGACGCTTAGAAAGCGGTAACAGACCAGTATTGTTATATATATATATATATACAGTTTTGAACGGACCTCATTTTCGTCATTTTATTTATCTGGGTAGGATCGAATGGACCTTTGAAGGAAAAAATTTTTCGAAAAATCCGCGCCCCGCGCCATGAGTTACAAAAACCTCAATAGCTAATTTAACTTTCCCCTTAAGGGAAATCTGCTTAAAACAGTTGACCTAAACCTCCTAAACCTACCGCACGACGGGGCGGAAGTTATAGAGAACAACGGCCCGCCACAAGCGATCTCTCGCCGGCAAGAAAGTTCGAACATAGCCTACTGAGGACCAAACGCAGAATACAAAAAATGCAAATATCTCGGTTAATATTCAAGATACAGGAAACTAAATGAATAGAACAATATTTATAGTTAAATTTATTTTGAAATAAGATTTTATTCCTATAATACAATGTTTCCGATTCCGACCCACAATAACGGAGATAATTTTGAATTTTTCAAAAATTCCCCCCCCCCCTCCCCCCCTCTCTAAACCTAAAACCCAAACTCTAGAACCTCTAAAAAAAAACCAACCAAACTCCCCCCCCCTTCCCAACTGGTCCGGATTTCAACGCATTAACGAACTTGATCTTATCTTTTTTACATAAAACGATTTAAATTCTCCGAGTTTGGTAAAGAATTTCAAACAAGAATTGCCCCGACACCCGCTAGAGCGTTTTAACAGTCAAATATATATATATATTATATATATATATATATATATATAATATATATAGTATATATATATATATATATAATAATTTTTCGAACGGGACCTGCGATTTTCGTCCTAATCTCCCCCCCTCCTGGGTAGGATTCGATGGAGCAACACATTTGAAAGAAAATATTTTTTTTTATTTATTTTTTTTTTTTTTTTCAGAAAATCATGAGTACGACCTCAATAGCTGATTTTCCTTAAGGGAAAACTGCTAAAACAGTAGAGGACCTGGCCTTCTTATTGATCCTTAATTATCACTTTTGTTTAAAATTTATTTAAATTTTAAATTATTTAGATGTTTTTTTAATTAAACATTTTTAGGATTCAATTTTTTTTTAAAAAATGAAAAAATGGTGGGTCATATTTTAAGAGTCGTATTTGGATTTAGCACCCTAAACAATATAAAAATTAGTTATTTTCAGTGAAAACATTCTGCAGAATACTTCACACCCTACTAGACACTAAAGTGTCCAAAAAGTCATTAACTATTTATCAACGAGCATAAATGAGACACGCTTTTGGGGCTTAAATCACCAAGACTATTGCAACTGAACACTTTGATTAACTTCAAGACGATATATAAAGCTATCCCCCCTATGCGCCACAATAGAGACCAAGGTCATCCACCCCCAAAACCGAATGAACTCTAACCTAATCACAATCGTGTTCAGATTAATCAGCCAATCTAAATTAATCTTATAAAGACACCCTCTGATACAACCCCCTTAATTAGATTTTGTATCTACCTCCCTCCTACATACTTTATTCAAAAGGTTTATTTTTTTTTTATTTTTTTTATTTTGGTTTTTAGTTTGTTCTTCTCATTTATGCTGTGGTTTAAAATTGGTTATACAGTAAGCCGTACAACCAGTATGTTCAGGCATTCAGATCTAATAAAGAATATAACGAGTGTTCCGCTCCCTTCTACAGTTAGAATTTGCGTCCGGGTTATAATTCTGTATAGTCTAGGGTAAGTATTTTGGGTGTTTTATTTTTCTGATTTTATTTATTTATTAGAAAATTTGCCTGTTGATTGTGTGAAAGGTTTTGGTTATTTAGTTTTAGGGGTTGTATGAAGAAAGATAGCTTTTATTGTTTTATAACTGTGTCATCTATTCGACTCTGTAATATTTTTTTAAATACTCTAATAGAGATAGGTTAGTTATTGTAGACTAAAATTAATATGTTATATTCTATATTCAAGCTGTAACACAATAAAAAAATTAAAATAATAAAATCTGGAGAAAATTGTGAATGCTTCCAGGTATTTATATTGGACGGATTAAAACATTTATTATTTCTCTGAATACAGCTATCATAGAGAGCAATACTTGAAGACGTTTATAGCAAAAAAAGTGTATTATGTATACACTAGGTTAATATTATGTAATTAGTTCTTATATATTTCCTTTTAGCAGATTTCCCTTAAGGGAAATCAGCTATTGAGGTCGTACTCGTGACGCGATTTTCGAAAAATTTCTTCAAATGTCCATCGATCCTACCCAGGAGATGACTAAAATGAGGTCCGTTCAAAACTATATACATATATATCTATATCTATATATATATATATATATATATATATATATATATATATATATATATATATATATATATATAGACAGACATATATATATTTGTCTGTTAACACTCTAGCGGTCGCAATTTTTGTTTAATCGTCACCAAACTCGGTATTTAATCGTTTTATGTAAAAAGGAAGATCAAGTTCTTTAACGGCTGAAATCGGACCAGTGGGAGGGGGGAGGTTTAGAGGAGGGGAATTTCAAAAATTCGAAATATCTCCGTTATTATGCATCGGAATCTGTATAGATTCAATCTTATTGCAAATTAAATTTACTATAAATATTGTTATATGCATTTATTCTCTATCTTGAATATTAACCGAGATATTTGCACTTTTATGAAAGTTGTGGTCGGGTATTGTTCGGATTAGTTCGGCCGTTTTCGTAACTTCTCGGCTCAGGTGGAAGCTTCTTCTAACCTTACCTGTCGTTTCTAACCTTACCTTACCTTCGTTACTTTGTGTGATTTATGCAAATACGGTCTGTTCATCCGCCGCCCCCCCCCCTTCTTTAGTTCTTGTACTACTAAAATTTGAGTTATTAAAATATAAATTTTTTTTACAACTCAGAAGCCGTTTCAGTTGGGAATTTATTAAAATTAACTGAAAGATTTCTTATTAGCGTTTGTATTTACTCATGGTGGGCTTGTATTACCAGTATGCAGATTTCTCTATTGTAAAACTTCAAATGGGAAATCTGCTTAGTTTACGCAACCCCTGCGTGACGGACTTTATTTGTATATTATTATTAAGATTACTAACACTAAATGGGCCAGACTCAGGTTAAAATATGTGTATACTAGGCAAAAAAATAAATTTTTCTACCTATCATACTCTTTATTATTTACTAGAAACATATAATATACGGTTTTTAGCATTAAAATAAGTAATGACATATACATATGTATGAATGCGAATTTTATTTGACATAACCGATTTTAAAATGACACAAAAAATCCAACAGAATATTCTGTGCCAACAGAATTTCAAAAGCATGTCTTTTATTATTTGCATTTCATATATAAAATGGAATGAGTGGGACATTATTGTCCTTGACCTTTGGTAGTTAGTGTGCTGCGATCTATCGGTCTATTGTCAATATGTATTGTCAATTCTCATTGACAACTCCATAAAATTGTTGGGACAGTTTGTCATAGGTCAATTTATCTTTCTTTGAATGACCTTTCTCCCGGCTACCATAATTTAATTTGTCTTGGAAATTAGTTTATCTTGGAAATATGTTTATCGCCTGATTTATTCGTTTTACAATGGGAGATCAGAGGAAGTGAACTTTTGACCCAATTTTAATCTGCATAATTTATTGGTATCGATTTACAATGTTCTCTTCGGAAATCTTGAAAAATTTTCTTTGCTTTTTATTCACCACTTCAAGCCCGAAGCTCATGTATTATTCATTTTTCTTGAGAGATTTTTAAAAGTTCTAAATTTAATTTAGAGGAAGTTTTTATTGAGGTAAATAGGCAAAAGTTAGTTCATTCTCTGTATTCTCTGTAAGGAAAATGAGCTATTAAGATTGTTAACTCTTGACGAAATTTTTGAAAAAGTCTTTGAATGTCCATCGATACAAATTAGGAGACGGCAAAATTTAGGTCAGTTCAAAATTACATATATATTTGGGGGGGGGGGGGGAACTGTACATAACCGGTTCCAAATAGCCATGTGATTTCATTGTAGGACGCGTATTCTCTGTCGTAATATAGAAAGGAACATAAAAAATAGCCTTATAATTATTATTATAATAAGGTTATCGGGTGTTGACAGAGTCTCCGTGTTTTTGGCACACACACACACCCCACACATACACTCACACACACATACGTATACGTATATATATATATATATATATATATATATATATATATATATATATTAGTAGATTTCCTTTAGGAGAAATCAAGTATTGTTGTGGTACTCGTGTTGAGGCGATTTTCGAAAAATTTCCTCAAATGCCCATCGAAATCGAAAATGTGGTCAGCTCAAACTTTGTATATATATATTAGCGGACCCGACAGACGTTGTCATGCATAATATTTCAAGCGATTAGATTATTAAATTTAATAATATTATGTTTAAAACAAAAGCTACTTTTAATATCACAAAAAAAACATTTGTTATGTGCACGTTTGCCTAAAAACAAATAAAAAATGAAATTTCTCTAATTTTTTATTCAGGTCTCTCTTATAACCCCCACTCCCGTTCAAACCTAAAAAAGCTTATAATCATGGAAGAATTAATGCTAATTCACATACCGAGTTTTGTTATGTTCGGTTAAATCGTTGGTGCCCAAAAAAATTGTTGGCCCCCACTTTACTTTTTTAGTGTATATCTCGTCTATACTTTTTTATACGACAAAAGTGAAATAACAAAAGTTACTCTAAATAACAAAATAAACATTTTTAACCTGCGCATATTTTCCGAAAAACAATAGGAAACGAAATATAGCTATTTTTAATTTTTGGCCTCTCTTACGACCCCCACTCCTGCTCCATCTGCAGGGCTTATTTGTGAATCTTAACCATCCAGTTCGTCACCCAAACGCGAACAATAAAATTCACTCAAATCGGTCCGGCCGTTTAGGAGCAGTTCAGTGTTACATACACACGTACAGTAGAATTATATATATAAAGATATATTTCTCGGGTAATGATCTAGCGGTCGTAATATTTTTTTGATCGTTAACATACTGGATATTTAGTTGTTTTAAGTAAAAATAAAGATCAAGTTCGCTAACTGCTGAAATTGGACCATGGGAAGGGGGGAAATATCTCCGTATTATACGTCGGATGGGCAACCTGCATAGAGATAAATCTTATTGAAATTTAAATGCTGTTATATGTTTTTTTTTTACTATTTTGATTATTAACCAAGATATTTACATTTTTTAGTTTTGAGTCTTCAATAAACCCCTACACTAACTCATGTCATATAAACAGTAACCTGTAATATCATTAAACACTTTATTTAAAGCTTAAATACCAAATATCGTTATCACTGAACATTGACTTTTTGAAATATATGAAAATAAGTGGCGCACGCGGGAAATCTGCTTAGTTTACGCAGCCCCAGCGTGACGGACATTATATATATCGTTCTTGTACAGTGCATTTGACTGAGTACTCCTTCCAGATTTTTTTCTTTCTTTGAGATTACGTTTTCTTTTCTTCTGGTCTACTTCCTAGATGGAAAGATGGACTTTCAAATTTGTATTAATCTATTGCCATCTTTGTTATTGGTATGCCGTAGTAAAAAACACTAATAAAATCAACTCACAAGAAAGGAATAAACGCCAAAAAATTTATCGGAAGATACTATAGAGGGGAGACTCCACCCATGGCAACAGACAAGAAACATATACGAGTACATATAGTGAGAGAGATTGAGAGAGAGAGAGAGAGAGAGAAGAGAGAGGGAGGAGAGAGAGGAGAGGAGAGAGAGAGAGGAGAGAGGAGAGAGAAGAGAGAGAGAGAGAGAGAGAGAGAGAGAGAGAGAGAGAGAGAGTGACAGGGGGAGAGAGGGAGAGAGAGATTGAGAGAGAGAGAGAGAGAGAAAGAGAGAGAGGGAGGGGAGTGAGGGAGAGAGAGAGTGAGAGAGGGAGGGAGAGAGAGAGGGAGAGAGAGAGAGATAGAGAGAGAGAGAGAGAGGGAGAGGAGAGGAGAGAGAGTGAGAGAGAGAGAGAGAGAGAGAGAGAGAGAGAGAGAGAGAGAGAGAGAGAGAGAGAGAGAGAGAGAGGGAGAGAGGGAGAGAGGGATAGAGGGAGAGGGAGAGAGAGCGCGAACTATTGAATATCACAGAAAGCCTTGAGGATGCTGTTGGTATCTCTTGTGAAATTGTATCGAAAAACATAAAGACCTTAAATGTAATAATGACAAGTACCGTTTGAGCCAACACTATATGTTTATTATAATTCTTTAACTTACTTAACATCAAGCAATTCCTCAGCACCCGATGTCCTTTATATGCAAACTTCTAAAAAGGTATGAAATTTAATTTGTACTTGAGGTATTCATAGAAGAAATATCATAGAGGCTTTATTGAAAGCGGGAAGTAGAACTAAATTGTTATGTCTTAAAAGAATATAAAAGTTTTATCAAGAAATAGTAGAGAGTAAGCCTTTTTTTTTTGTTCATCGAAGGGACAGACGGAACGTGACCCAACATCCAACTCCTGCTTCTTCCTCCTGTTGCTAATTGGACGAGAGGTGTCCTCCATGACAGTCCTCTCAGTTTTATCAGGTTCACTCTACAAATGACAAGTTAAGAAAGTATTAACTTTTAGTCATAGCGTCATGGAGGGGCTTCAAATGTCATATACACATCGAGTCACATGTTACATGAGCTGTCCCAATGATGTCATTAGGAATAGATTTTGATTATTGAGTAGTGAGCTGATACATTTGATTATTGAGTAGTGAGCTGATACATTTCATTATTGAGTAGTGAGCTGATACATTTGATTATTGAGTAGTGAGCTGATACATTTGATTATTGAGTAGTGAGCTGATACATTTCATTATTGAGTAGTGAGCTGATACATTTCATTATTGAGTAGTGAGCTGATACATTTGATTATTGAGTAGTGAGCTGATACATTTCATTATTGAGTAGTGAGCTGATACATTTCATTATTGAGTAATGAG
The DNA here is from genome assembly GCA_019009955.1 of Riptortus pedestris. Lineage (NCBI taxonomy): Eukaryota > Metazoa > Arthropoda > Insecta > Hemiptera > Alydidae > Riptortus > Riptortus pedestris. The sequence continues at coordinate 19,402,735 of CM032228.1, forward strand.
CTGATACATTTGATTATTGAGTACTGAGCTGATACATTTGATTATTGAGTAGTGAGCTGATACATTTCATTATTGAGTAGTGAGCTGATACATTTCATTATTGAGTAGTGAGCTGATACATTTCATTATTTACTAGAAAAATTAATACATAAAATATACGGGTTTTAGCATTAAAATTATATAATAGTAATTTTATGTAATTATACTAGTAGTTATTTTCTTTGAAATAGAGGATTTTAAAATGACATTAACTTTTGTCAATTAAAATATTTTTTTAAGAATCATTACCTATATTTGTCGTTAAAGTATTCATTGAATATGGCAAAATGAGTATAAATGAAATTTCTAAATAAAAAATTCTGACACGCAGGGGCAAAGAAGTCTAAGAAAATTTCCCACGCAATGGAATAACTAGTGATTCGACCTCACCAATATATTCTCTATTTCTGTGTAAATATGTGATGATTAGAAGTGGGGGTTTACTAAAGTGTGAAAACAAGAAATTGTGAATGTTTGAGTTACGAAAAAACTTGGTAGAACAACAATTGATGAGCTTAAGTGGTTTAACTTGATTGATTCTATAACATTTTTAAACACCAAAGATTCAACCTTAATAATAAAAATATTTTGAGTTCTAATATTCCGCCACCTTCTATAACTATTTCGAGTCCCATTTCAATCATCGACTAATATGATCTGCTTTGAATGTAATGGTTAAATATCTCTTATTGTATTGAATGTAAAATCTTAAATTATGTATCTCACATAACGTCACACTCACACACACCTCACAAAAGGTCCTTTGAAAACAATATTTGGTACTTCCGATTTGAATACGATGTTTAATGATATTATCATATTGTTGACATATTGAAATTTTGAAATATCTCGGTTGCTATGAGTCTGTTAGAAAAATTGTATATAACCAATGTTGTCGGAATTATAATTTTGGTTTCGTAGACTTCTTCGCTAGACTGAATGTTCTTCTTCTCCAAACCGGCTTTCTGCTCCAGCGGTATCCTCGTGACTCTTCACTGTGCTAATTTTCGGTAGCTCTATAGCTACCTTCTTCAGGCTGTATATCGCCATTGTCTGTCGTTCCGGATCGGTAGCAGTCCGAAGACTGAAATAGTCCGTCAGGCAGGGGCTGCGCAAACTATGCTTATTTCCCAAGTACTGGTAAGACACATTAGTGATCACATCTCACTGCTATTTTGACTAAAATCGAGAAAATACGAATTACTCCCGTAATATTTGAGTTCAGAAATAAACGTCTGGAAGGAAATTTTAGAACATTAATAGTCCAACAACATTGGTTCAAAACCTTTTATAATCTGACCCATAATCATGAATATTTTGAATTTTTGACCCCCCCCCCCTGAACCCCCCTATTCCTGGTCCGATTACAGCCAATAAAAAAATATAATCTTTAGTTATGACGATTAAATATCAAGTATAGTACGAATCAAATAAACATTTTCAACAAAAAAAAACGAAAATACTAAGTGATGATGACAACTCAAAACGAATTTTCATGTATCTCCCATAATATAGGCCTACTGAAAAGAATATTTGGTATTTAAGCTTAGAACAAAGAGATTCATGATATACTGCCTTTTTTTAGTGAAGGAGTGGGGGTTCACTTATGGATGAAAACTAAAAAAATCCATATATCTCGATAAATATTCATAATAGGGAAAATATTTATATAACAACATTTATAAGTATTTTAAATTGCAATAAGATTGGTTCCAAACTTTTTTTTTTTTTTTGATCGGATGAACAACAACGGAGATAATTCGAATTTTCGAAAATCCCACCACCTGAACCGCCATTCCCGCTGGCCCGATTTCAGTCATAAACGAACTTAATCTATCTTTTTACATAAAACGTTTAAATATTGAGTTTGGAAACGAGCAAAAAAAAAAAATTCATGGACATTTGAGGAAATGTGCCGAAAATCGCGTCATGTGTACAACCACCATAGCTGGATTTTAAGGGGAATCTTCTCGGAGAAGAATAATTTTACTATTCTGAAACATATGTTGAATTTCATTTAACTATTGTTGTTGAACTCAAGTTCAACTAGCATTTTAATTTTAGCAGATTTCCCTTAAGGGAAACCAGCTATTGAGATTGTACTCATGACGGAATTTACGAAATTTTTCTTGACGAAACAAACAGTTGTAGACCTATATCTGAAATAAATAAAAACCCTCAACAATAATAACGCAAATATATAAATGTAAATAAAGAAAAGAAAATAATTGCAACATTCAAATCAAATTAAAATAAATTTGGAAAATAAATAACAATGTCTGAAAGTGAAAACCTCTCGCAGCTGAAAACATCATTATATAGATGACATACTTAAATTCTAAGGACATACATTAGATAAACATATTAACATTTCATTACATTTCCAATAACCTCGCCCTTCGCCCTTCGACCGGAGACCTGCTCCATCTGCCTGGCAGATCTGCGGCGCTAAACCATCCGGGGCGTCACTCGAACGCGTATTTAAAAATTCAATCAAATCGGTCCATCCGTCTAGGAGGAGTTCAGTGACATACACACGTACGCTAGAATTATATATATAAAGATAGAGGCGTATTAGCCTGTTAACGCTCTAGCGGTCGCAATTTTCGCTCGATCGTTACCAAACTCCGTATTTAAACGTTTTACGTTAAAAGACGGATCATGTTCTTCAACGGCTGGAACCGGATCATTGGGAGGGGGGATTTAGAGGGGAGGATTTTCGAAAATTCGAAATATCTCCGTTAGTTTGAGTCTGATCGAAATTTTGTAGAGAACCAATCTTTTTGCAAATTAAAAAACCTATAAACGTTGTCATGTGCCTTTTTTCACTGTCTTTAATATTAACCGAGATATCGGCGTTTTTTAGTTTTCGGCCTTCAGTAAACCCCCACTCTCGTTCGAACTTAAAAAATTTAGTACAGCTTATAACCATGGTAGAACTAATGCTAATTCACATACCGAGTTTTGTTCAGTTCGGTTCAATCGTTGGTGCCCAATAAAATTGTTGGCCCCTCTTTACTTTTTTAGTGTATATCTCGTTTATACTTTAATATACGACAAAATTGAATATGACAAAAGTTACTCCAAATAACAGCATAAACAACTCTTATCCTGTGCATATTTGCCGAAAAACCAATAGGAAACGAAATACGGCTATTTTTAATTTCAGGCCACCCTCACGACCCCCACTCCTGCTCCATCTGCCTGGCAGATCTGCGGCGCTAAACCATCCGGGGCGTCACTCGAACGCGTATTTAAAAATTCAATCAAATCGGTCCATCCGTCTAGGAGGAGTTCAGTGACATACACACGTACGCTAGAATTATATATATAAAGATATATTTGTCTGTTACCGCTCTAGCGGTCGCAATTTTTGTTTGATCGTTACCAAACTCGATATTTAGTCGTTTTATGTAAAAAGAAAGATCATGTTCGTTAACGGCTGAAATCGGACCACGGGGAGGGGGGGCTTAGAGGGGAGGATTTTCGAAATATCTCCGTTACTATTCGTCGGATCGAAAAATTGTACAAATTCAATCTTAATACAAATTAAATTTACTATAAATATTGCTATATACATTTATTCTCTATCTTGAATATTAACCGAGATATTTGCATTTTTATTAAATCTGGGTGGCTAACGGACGTGTCTTTCCAGCCAAAAGCTAGTTCGGGCATTTCATTAACTGCTCGGCTCTCGTGAAATTTCTCTATTGTAAAACTTCACGTGGGAAATCTGCCCCTGCGTGACGGACTTTCTTGTTTACAGCTGCCAGTAAACCCCCATGTAGTGCATATGGACAATCTGCTTAGTTTAGGGAGCGTCTGCGTGAAGGGCCTTTACTTAATGGTACAGAGAACAATTTATAACATTAAACTAAAAGATGAAGGTTAAATTAATAACGATGTTCTCCGAAGGGATAGAAGTTGAAGGAAGTGATAAGGAGTCGGTTGATAAGAACCCTAACGAAGGTTTATTATCATCTTAATCAAGGACCTTCTTTCATCTCCATCAGAAAAGAAGCAGCTTGTCTTTTCCCTTCTTAAAACCTAACAGATTTCCTCATCCTTTTCTGATCCCAAAACTCACCATTTGGATTTTTTTTTTTTTTTAGTCAACTTTTCCTTTAAGGAAATCAGCTATCCTGGGTATTATCGATTGACATTTGAAGGAAAATTTCGAAAAACGCGCCATGAATACGACCCCAATAGCTTATTTCCTTAAAGGGAAATTTGCATAAAAAAAAAGTCCATCACGCAGGGGCTGCGTAAACTAAGCAGATTTCCCATGTGAAGTTTAACAATAGAGAAATCTGCATTCTGGTAACACAATACCACCGTGATTAAATACAAAAATCGAAAATCCCCCCCCCCCTCTAAACCCCTCCTTCCTCTAGTCCGATTTCAGCCATTAACGAACTTGATATGTCTTTTTACATAAAACGGTTAAATAACGAGTTTCGTAACGATCAAACAAAAATTGCGACCGCTAGAGCGTTAACAGACAAATATATATATATATATATATATATATATATATATATATATATATATATATATATATATATAATTTTGAGCGGACCTCATTTTCGTCATCTCCTGGGTAGGATCGATGGACATTTGAAGAAAAGTTTCGAAAATCGCGTCATGAGTACGACCTCAATAGCTGATTTCCCTTAAGGGAAATCTGTTAAAATCAAAATAGAGAGTGTTGGTATCAGAAGAGGATGCAGACATCTTTTAGCTTTTGAGTAGGCAAAAGACAAGCTGCTTCTTTTTTGATGGAGATGAAAGAAGGCCCTTGATTAAGATGATAATATACCTTCGTTAGGGCTGTTATCAACCGACTCCTTATCACTTTCTTCCCTTCGGAGAACATCGTTATTAATTTAACGCTCATCTTTTAATTTAATGTTGTAAAATGTTCTTTGGACAATTAAATAAAAGCCCGTCACACAGACTAAACTAACTAGATTTGCATAAAAAAAAAATTAAAATGGGGAGTGTTGGGAAATCTACTAAAAAGGAAAAAAAAAAAACGTTCGTCACGCAGGAGCTACGTAAACTAAGCAGATTTCCCTCGTGAAGTTTTACAATAGAGAAATCGACATACTATTAACACAACACCACCGTGAATATAATATACAAACGGAAATAAGAAATGTTTCATCCAATTTCAATAACCTGCTGACAGGAAGCGTTAGGTTAGAAATGTAAACAAACTTGTCTGCTCACCTCACACCGGAAAGAACTGAATTATATCAGAATGTAACATATTAATTTTATAGAGAACTATTTACTATATCTAGTACTGAAATTAATAATGAGTCAGAATAATATTTATCTCAATCAATCAAATTTTAGTAGTCCAAAATCTTAAGACGGGGGGGGGTCACCAGGACATATTTGCATGTATCTCGTATAATAAAGGTCTCTTAAATACAATGTTTGGTATTTAAACTTCGAATTATGTGATTTATTATGTAGCAGAGTATTGTTTATGTAACATGAGTAGAAGTGGCGGTTTGCTGATGGCTGAAAACTGAAAAATTCAAATATCTCGGTTAATATTCAAGATAGAGAATAAATGTATAGAACAATATTTATAGAACATTACAATACAGTAAATGTAATTTCCAATAAGATTGATTCTATACAATCTTTCGATCCGAAGCATAATAACGGAGATATATCGAATTTTCAAAACTCCCCCCTCTAAACCCCCCATCCAACTGGTTCGATTTCAGCCATTAACGAACTTGATCTTTTTTTTTTACATAAAACGATTAAATATCGAATTTGGTAACGATCAAACAAAAATTGCGACCGCTAGAGCGTTAACAGACAAATATCTTTATAGGCCCGTGTATATATATATATATATATATATATATATATATATATATATATATATATATATATATAAAATTTTAACCTCTGTCTCTACATGATTTTTTTCCCGAAATTTCACGATAACTTTTCGTTTCACATGTCATAGACACCATAACTGCAGTTTGTTTCTTTGGTGTCTGTTTGTTTGTTTGTTTGTTTATTTGTTTGTTTGTTTGTTTGTTACCTTTTCACGCAAAAACGGCTGAACCGAATTTTATGAAACTTGGTATGTATATTACTACTAGCCCAACTTAGACTTTAGGCTATATTAATATTCTCTAAGACGAACAGGAGTGGGGGTTATAAGGGAGGCCTGAAATTAAAAATAGCGATATTTCGTTTCCTATTGCTTTTTCAGCAAATATGCACATAACAAAAGTTGTTTATTTTGTAATTTAGAGTAACTTTTGTTATATGCACTTTTGCCGTATACGGAAGTATAAATGAGTTATACGCTAAAAACTATAGCGGGTGTCCACAAATTTATTTGGCACAAAAGACTCAACCGAACTAAACCAAAGTCACTATGTGAATTAATACTTTTGATTTCCTTATAATAAGCCATACTAAGATTTCTAGGGAGGGGCAGGAGTGGGGGTTATAAGGGAGGCCTGAAATTAAAAATAGCGATATTTCGTTTCCTATTGCTTTTTCAGCAAATATACACATAACAAAAGTTGTTTATTTTGTTATTTAGAGTAACTTTTATTATATACACTTTTGCCATATACGGAAGTATAAATGAGTTATACGCTAAAAACTATAGCGGGAGTCCACAATTTTATTTGGCACAAAAGACTCAACCGAACTAAACCAAACTCGCTATGAGAATTAATACTAACGATTTCCTTATAATAAGCCATACTAACATTTCTAGGGACGGGCAGGAGTGGGGGTTATAAGGGAGGCCTTAAATTAAAAATAGCGATATTTCGTTTCCTATTGCTTTTCAGCAAATATGCACATAACAAAAGTTGTTTATTTTGTTATTTAGAGTAACTTTTGTTATATGCACTTTTGCCGTATACGGAAAGCATAAATGAGTTATACGCTATAAACTAAAGCGGGAGTCCACAATTTTATTTGGCACTAAAGACTCAACCGAATTAAACCAAACTCGGTATGTGAATTAGCACTAACGCCTTAAGTATAACTAGCCATACCAACATTTCTAGGGACGGGCAGGAGTGGGGGTTGTATGGGAGGCCTGAATTAAAAATAGCGGTATTTCGTTTTCTATTCGTTTTTCGGCAAATATGAACATAGCAAAAGTTGTTTATTTTGTTATTTAGAGTAACTTTTGTGATATTCATTTTTGTCATTTAACAAAGTATAATTTCTCCAGGAACATTGTGTGGAGAAAGTAATTTGCGTAGAAATATTATATTATAGAAAAATTAATTCAATCTATTTTAATATTTGGTCTTAATAACTAAAATCTTTGCATAATGCACAGGAGACGGGAAATATGACAATTTGGAGGACAGTGAAGACTTACATAAAAAATTAATTTCCTTATTAGCAAATGCCAACAACGGGTATTAACACTAAACACTGGGACGGGTAAATGTCAAAATATTGTGGAAAGTAAAGCCTTGCCAAAAATATACCATCTTCATTCAGCCTCAAATGAATTCCCGGGCGAAGCCGGGTACCTTAGCTAGTATATATATATATATATAATTTTGAGCGGACCTCATTTTCGTCATCTCCTGGGTAGGATCGATGGATATTTGAGCAAATTTTTCAAAACTCGCGTCATGAGTATGACCTCAATAGCTGATTTCCCTTAGGGGAAATCTGCTAAAATGATATTTTCCGCCCTCGGTACATGTGTTTAAACTAAATCTGCTTGCCATAATTTCTTTAAAGTTCATTACCCATTGGAGGGAAAGGTACTTGCTATTTAATTATGCCACATATGTTATGAGTAAATAATTGTTGCGAATTATTAATATGATTATAACGTTTGTATACAAGTCAATGGCGGGGTACATCAACAACAGAAATATGCTACAAGTATTAATATATATATATATATATATATATATATATATATATATATTTGCACAGGAGCGAAACTAAGCAGATTTCACTGTGCTGTGATGACACAATGGTAAAGTCATCTCACCATATATTTTCTATTTCTAAGACAAAATTCAATGAGTGGGGGTAATTTACTGAAGGTTGAAAACTAGATAGCACTAATAACTCGCTTAATATTTGATTTCAGAGCAAAGGTCTGGAACAAAAATTGTAGAACATCAATAGTTAGTTCTATAATATTTGTCGATCCGATTCAGTAAGTCGATAAAAGAGTTTGGAAATGGACTATAGATATAATCGATTTCAGTTGGCTTAGCAGATGTGCATTGCTAAAAAGAGTATACAACTTAAAAAGTGAAATACAATTGTTCTTGGATATGAAGGGATATGCCTTTCCTCATTTTGTTAATAAAAAATGGATGTGCGATTTTGGGTTTCCTATCTACACGGCTCAGCATCTCAATGATCTTAATGTGTGACGTCAAGGCAAAGGACAGTTTATTTACAATTAGCATGATAAAATACAGGGCTTTGAGTGCAAATTAAAATTTTGGAAACATCATCTTTTGCAGAATAATGTGTCTCACTTTCCACATTTAGAAAAAGAAAACGTTACTACATCTTAAAAATACGCAAAATATATAGACATTTTATATAGACATTGGTTTCCATGAAAATGTTTTCCTCGTCATTTAATATCGATGTGGAAACAGTTCCCGAAGACTTTCAAATGGAAGTGATTGACATGCAGAATAATACCGATTTAAAAAATGTATGCATAATCAAAAATTATAATTTAAAAAATGTATAAATGTAAACATCCAAAAATTTTATAAATCGTATGTGAGCCCTGATAAATTTTCGCTTTTGACGAAAAATGCAAAGCAAATTATATCTCTGTTCGGAAGTACGTGTGTTTGCTAACAATTATTTTCGACCATGAAATTAATCAGAAATGACCACCGATCAAGACTGATTGATGCACGATTAGAAAGCTGCGTACGTGTAGCTACGTTATCAATTCTGGCTCATACCGAATTAATTGATTAGCTTGTACCGACAAAAACAGTACCAAAATTTTCATTCAAAATTTCAAGTAAATTCTTTTATTAGTTATTTCATTGTGTTTTTTTATTTGCATTAAAATTTGTTCATGAAATCTTTACTTTTTTTTTAATTTCTATATTTTTCTATTCTAATGTTTATAACAAATAAAATTTTGTAAATTATTAATAAGTTTTACTATCTGTGTGGTCCGCCAAAAAAGTTTAAAATTTTAATTGGCTCGTTCATTGAAAAGGTTGCTCGCCCCTGCTATAAAACAAACAATCATTTTCCAGTTTATAAAGTAAAATGTTAAATGGTGACGTCATCACACAACGTATTTGCATGTGCATAATTCGGTAAAAGTTCAATGTTTGGTATAAAAGCATTAAGTGTTTCATGACATAAAAGCGTAATGCTATTATGACTCGGTAGGAGTGGGGGTTCACTGAAGGCTGAAAACTAAAAAAATACAAATTACTCGTTTAATATTCAAGAAAGAGAAAGCATATGTATAACAACATTTATATGCAATTAAATCAGCAATAAGATTGGCTCCATACAATGTATAATAACGAAGATATTTAGAATAGTTTTAACGATTTTGTTCTTCTGTTTTGCAGAAAACACTTATATATTGAGTTTGGCTACGATAAAACAAACATTATTGTATATATATATATATATATATATATATATGTTTGTGAGTGTGTGTGTGTGTGTGTGTATGTGTGGGTGAATACATATATTACATAAAAGCTCTAAGTAATGCTCATTCAATAGCATTGATAGACAGAAATATAGTAGAAGTTCAAAAACGATAATTTAATGTCCCTGGAAAACGTCCTTCACATTAACTACATTCACAAACTGAATAATATTTACTTATTTCTTCAATAATCTCCAGTTAAAACTAATTAGCGAAACATATTTCTGTTGTTGATCTATCCCACCATTGACTTGTATGCAAACGTTATTACCATATTAATTATATACAGATAACATATGAGGCATAATTAAATAGCAAGTATCTTTCCCTGCAATAGGTAATACATTTTATGGAAGTTTAGGCAAGCAGATTTAGCTTAAAGAAAAGTGACCGAGGACGGAAATAGTATATTTCATTACAAGGGCGGAAAGTGACTGTTTCCTATCCGAGATCGTGTTTTACAGCCGAGGCTGGAAATTAGATCGAGCATTGGAAACTCACTTTCCGCCCGAGTTATGAGCGATACTTTACATCACGAGGCAAAAAATGCGAAATATAATTTAAACTCGTAATTATTAAGTATTATCATATTAAATGATTTGTTTTGCATTCTGTAGTATCGATTATTTCTGAACAGCTGATTTAGAGCACTAACCTGATGCAAGTAACATAACTTTAATAACTCTTTCAAACACAATTCTTTATTATTTGAAATAAATTTATAACAAATTCAAACACTTACAACTCAACAATTTTTGTGGCTTCCTTCATTAAATTTTCTGGTATGCTCCCAGCCATTTTGTATAAATAAAATAAGTGGTTTGTAAACATGAGATGTAGCTGCGACAATCGATTAGTTGATAACAAATGACAACAATGTCACAAATTTGGATTTATACAGAACTCTTTTAAATGACATAAACGAATTTTATAATAAAACTAAGTTAAATTAGTGTAATTATATTTTCTAATGATAAATAATCGACCAATAATATCTTTAGTGCTTTAAGATAACTAAAATATAAATCGTTTTTTGAATAGAAACGCTAGCGTAACCTAGCGTTGGAAACTGTAACTTCATTAAAGGGAGGGAAAAGTTTTTCCCTCCCTAGACCGGGAAAGAGAACAGCTGTTTCAAGTTATAAAAAGACCCACTTTCCATACTTACATACGGTAGCGAAAGTAACTACTTTCAGATCAGAGTGATGTAAATAACATTTTCATTTTAGCAGATTTCCCTTAAGGGAAATCAGCTATTGAGGTTGTACTCATGGTGCGAGTTTCGAAAATTTTCTTCAAATGTCCATCAATCCTACCCAGGAGATGACGAAAATGAGGTTCGTTTATAATTATATATATATATATATATATATATATATATATATATATATATATATATATACCCTGGTGGGCTGATTAGGAGGCTGACCCAAACGGGTACCTTCAAAATGGGGGCAGCTTGTTATTTGATTGATTATATATATTTGTCTGTTAACGCTCTAGCGGTCGCAATTTTTGTTTGATCGTTACCAAAATCGATATTTAACCGTTTTATGTAAAAAAACAGATCAAGTTCGTTAATGGCTGAAATCGTACCCTAGGGAGGGGGGGTTTAGAGGGGGGAATTTTTTAAAATTCAAAATATCTCCGTTATTATGCGTCGGATCCAAAAATTTTATGGAATCAGTCTTATTGAAAATTAAATTTACTATAATTATTGTTCTATGCATTTATTCTGTATCTTGAATATTAACCGAGATATTTGCATTTGAATTCTGCAGGTGTTCGCCAGGAGTAGGCTATGTTCGGACTTTCCGCCGAGAGCTCTGGTGGCCGTTTCCATAACTATTCGTCCCTCGTGAATAGGTTTAGAGGATAGGTTAACTGTTTTTTGGGGCGAGAAACTACTGGGTTATTACGCCCTAAATAATGTTTTAGGTTTAGAGGTTTCTTACTACTACAGTTGTTATTAGGCAGATTTCTCTATTGTAAAACTTCACGTGGGAAATCTGCTTAGTTTACGCAGCCCCTGCATGACGGACTTTTTATTTTCTATTTTTCCAAATTTCCCTTAAGAGAAATCAGCTGTTGAGGTTTTACGCATTAAGCAATTTTCGAATAAGTTTCTTGAATGTCCATCGAGTCCGCCTAGCAGATGACGTAACCTTGATCCGTTCTAAATTATTTATATATATATATACTCGTCTGTTACTACTCTAAATCAATCCCTATTTTTATTTGATTGTTACCACCATACTCGATATATAAGGGTTTCATGAAAAACCACATATTATTTTCGTTAAAACCTAAAATCATACGGTGTGAAGTAGGTGTTATAGGTGGATAAAATAGAAAATTCATTGGATCTCCGTTGCTGTTAGTCCCGTGATCAACCTTTTTTTTATTTAAACCGCTCTTGTTGCAAACTGAATGTTCTGTAAATAATTATCTGAACACGATTTCTCTTCCGTGAATATTAAACAAAGACTTTTGCATGTTTTAAATTTTCAGCCTTCAGTAAACCCCCATATTCAGTCATCAAATTTAAACGTCGACGCGTAAATCTTAAACGATGAAGACATCACACTACGAATTTACGTGTACCTCAAAGAGTAAAGGTACAATGAAAACAATGTTTCGTCTATAAGCTTCCAATAAATTGTTCCATGATATAACAGCTTATTGTTAATATACCATGAGTTGGAGAGTAAAAATCTGTAACTATCTCGGTTAATATTCATGATATTGAAATCATATATAATAACAACTTTTATAGGTAATTAGGTCTGCAATAAGATTAGTTCTGTAAAATATTTCGTGGAGACATATTTACCAAGACATTTCGAGGTTTTAATGCTATTTCCTCTGAACCCCCATCTCTCTCCGGTCCGATTTTAGCCGTTAACATACTTGATCATTCTTTTTAAATAAGAGGTTTATATATCAAGTATGATGACGATACGACGAAAAATTGCGACTGCTAGAGAGGTAACAGACATATAACGTATATGCATATAGAATTTTAACATACTCATTTTCGTCATGTAGGTTGGATTGTTTCAAAAATTGCGTCATGAGTACAACCTCACTAGCTCATTTCTCACAAGAGGAATATACTAAAAGCCCGTCACGCAGGGGCTGCGTAAACTAAGCAGATTTCCCACGTGAAGTGTTAATATAGAGAAATCTCATGAGAACCGAACAGGTAAGGAAACGGCCGACCTAGCTTTTGGCGAGAAAGTCACTCTCATCCGTTATCCATCTAGATTTAATAAAATGCAAATATCTCGGTTAATATTCAAGATAGAGAATAAATGTATAAAACAATATTTATAGTAAATTTAATTTGCAATAAGATTGATCCTATACAACTTTTCGATCCGACGTATAGTAACGGAAATATTTCGAAAATCCTCCCCTCTAAAACCCCCCTCCCACTGGTCCGATTTCAGCCGTTAACGAACTTGATCTTTCTTTTTACAAAGAACGACTAAATATCGAGTTTGGTAACGATCAAACAAAAATTGCGACCGCTAGAGCGGTAACAGACAAATCTATACATAGATAGATACAGTGGAATCCCTCTTATCCGGCCTCGGATAAACCGGCCCTCGGTTTAACCGGTCGGCGACGCTGAGGCGGGAAGGAGTCGAGACTTGCCGAGAAATGCTCGCGGGCTGGTGTCCAGCCCTTCCTGGGAATATGTAGGTCTCACAATCAGTCTACCCCTTCATTTTATCTCGGACGGTCGTTATATTTTTGTTCTAAAATGAGTGACAAACGTAAACGAGTAGTTTTGAGTATGAAACAAAAATTAGACGCTCTTGAACGTTTAGATAGAGGCGAACCAGTGAAAAGGATTTGTGACGAGCAATGCGGGGGAAAAAGTACTGTCAACGACTGGCGCCGAAACCGTCAGTCAATTCAGGATTTTTGTTTAGGAATTGAATCGGATAAGGTCCTTTCTACAAGATGCACACTTCGGCGTGATATCGCATTTAAAAAAGCTACCAATGTAAAAAAACAAACAAAAATTACAGATTTTATTTAATAATACGTTTTTTTTTAAAAAATGCTAGATTTTTTTAAATAATACATGTCTTTATTAAACAATTCTATTGCATACTTTTCTTTACTCTGACAAGAATTCCGTTTTAACCGGCCATTTCGTTATCCGGCCAGGCTCCGGTCCCGAAGTGGCCGGTTAACAGAGATTCCACTGTAGATTGATATATATATATATATATATATATATATATATATATATATATATATATATACAGTTTTGAACGGACCTCATTTTCGTCATCTCCTAGGTAAGATCGATGGACAATTTAAGAAATAAATCGAAAATTCCGTCATGAGTACAACCTCAATAGCTGATTTCCCTTAAGGCAAATCTGATAAAACTATATGAAACAAATTCCTTTAAAATTATTTTTATGAAACATGCCATTTTATGTATAAACACATTTCCTAACAAATTTAAAATCCTGGTACAGAAACCATTATAATATTTCATTAATAATCCAAAGATATTTATAAAGCGCTATTCTACATAAGACTAGATTGGAGCCAAGCTAATTCTGGTTTATGTTCAATAAGCATTGGATATAAGGTTTATTTAATGAGATGGCGGAGCAGCTGAGGGCCTTCCCTATTAATCTTGTACATAATTCTATGTGTAATAACTTTGTGGCTCTATGCAAACCTCTTCAATTTAATTCTACCCACAACAGTTTCCCATTTAATCTCACATTCTAATACAGATTTAACTTTGATAGGGGTGTTTTCATAACAAGGTTTCTCAGGGAATTATTGCTAGTCAGTGGGATTAGCAAACATTATAAGTATGCTGAAGTACAATCAAGATTTTTAATTTCATAGCAATTAGCCCCCCAATATTAAATTGCAATTCAAAGAAATCGTAGCTTATTTTGCATTTATAATGTAGCTTCGACTTTCGACAGACAACAAAAACGTTTCTACATCTACTTTATGACTGTTCGTCATTTAATCAAAATAGATCAAATTAAATATTGAAAATAATTTGAAAAGGAGGTAATTGGCCAGAACCACCTCATATTATATTTAATAAATATAATAAAGAACTTATAAAGTTTATCAAAAATATAGATATGGATGTAGCAAAAATACATTGGAATGTAAAGTTGATTGTGAGGAATGGGAATTATAATTCAATATATTTACCTTACATAGACTCGCAAATTAAACATCGGTTGAGTTTAAGTTTAATTGATTTGTGTTTATTTTATTTATTTATTTTTTCTTTCATTTCACTCATTAATTTTGTTTGTAATTATCTTATTTATTTTAACATTTTATTTTATTAATATTACGGTGTGGGGAAGTTTATACTTAGTAGAAACTGGAATAAAATCCATATCGGGGGAAAATCCAACCGATATGGAGTTTGTGATTGTGACATGTTAAGGGGAATTTAAAAAATTTCACACAAACATAAATATTTGCCTGTTACCGCTCTAGCGGTCGCAATTTTTGTTTGATCGTTACCAAACTCGATATTTCAACGTTTTATGCAAAAAGACAGATCAAGTTCGTTAACGGCTGAAATCGGACCAGTGGGAGGGGGGGTTTAAAGGGGGGATTTTCGAAAATTCGAAATATCTCCGTTACCATACGTCGAATCAAAATATTGTATAGAACCAATCTTATTTTAAATTACATTCACTATAAATATTATTCTATACATTTATTCTCTATCTTGAATATTAACCGAGATATTTGCATTTTTATTAAATTTGGGCCGGTAATGGATGGCAGTTTCCCGCCAAAAGCTAGTTCGGCCCTTTGCCGTAACTGTTCGGCTCTCATATAGAGATTTCTCTATTGTATAACTTCACGTGGGAAATCTGCTTAGTTTACGCAGCCCCTGCTTTTTTAATTTTTCGACATACGATTTATTATTATTATTTTTATGCTATATTTGATTAGATGGTTGATTGACGTGTATATATTTTAAAATAAAAATGTATTTAAACATAATCATGCATGTAATATGCCATGTGGCAATGGAACATGTATTCAAATAAATAACTCATCATAGGGTTACTTGGAGAAGAATAAAAAAAAAAAAGTATAATGTAGCTTACACAAAGAAGAAAATGTCCGTCACGCAGGGGCTGCGTAAACTAAGCAGATTTCCCCTGTGAAGTTTTACAATAGAGAAATTTCACGAGAGCCGAGCCAGTCAAAAACACGACCGAACTAGCTTTTGGCGGGAAAGTAACTCTCGTCCGTTAGGCTCCGAGAATAAATTAAAAACAATTCAATCTCAAAAAACAACAAGAACACAAAAGATGGACTTACCGTTAATGATAGCAGCGCTCTGAACACTTATTACACCAACACTAAATAGTACCACAGAATATCCATTATTTGTAAGACTTAATACTGCTGTGAATAATAAGTAAACAAATAAAGGGAAAGTCAAATGGTAAGAACCTTCCTGATAGTAAAAAGTCTGAGTTCTAAACAATCAGGTTAGGCAGCTTTTACCGGAAATAAAAGCAATTATGGAAATATATTTGAATATAAGTTATAAATTTTATTCATATAACTATTTATTATATCTAGTACTGTAATTAATAATAGACCAGAATAATTCTAATCACAACCATTCCAAATTTAGGAATCCGGGAAGAAAATAGAAAGGGGGGGGGGCAAAATACGATTCAGACGGTTATGAGATTTTCACATGATTAAGGAACAAGCAGGTTAGCCAGCGAAGGTTTACAATAGATAAATATACATACAGGTAACACTTCCGTGAATATTAGTGAATAATTACAAACGGCAATGAGAAATCTTTCAGTGAATTTACAATATAAGTTAATAGTCCCTACAACGTAATAAGGCTGGATTGTAATCAAACAGGTTAGCCAACCTTGTAGTGTAGTATCGATAGATAGACCGGAAAAACAAACAATTAAAGAAATATATCTAAATATAAAATATTAATTTTATTGGAAACTATTTATTATAGTTAGTGGAGTAATTTGAAATGAATCAAAATAATTTCTATCTCAATCACTCAGATTTTTGTAGTCCAAGAAAAAAAAAGGGGGGGGGTCAACAGAACGTATTTGTTTGTACCTCGTAAAATAAAGCTTTGTTGAAAACAATATTTTGTATTTAACCTAATAATGAGGTGGTTCATTAGATATCAGCTTATTATTAATATGTCTCTAGTAGGAGTAGGGGTTTACTGAAAGCGGAACTCATTACAAAAAATACAAATATCTCGGTTAATACTCATTATACGGAAAATATGTATAGAACAATATTTATAGTAAATGTAATTTGCAATAAGATTGATTTTATACAATTTTTCGATCCGACGTATAGTAACGGAGATATTTCGAATTTTCAAAAATCCTCCCTCTAAACCCCCCCTCCCACTGGTCCGATTACAGCCGTTAACGAACTTGATCTTTCTTTTTACATAAAACGACTAAATATCGAGTTTGGTAACGATCAAACAAAAATTGCGACCGCTAGAGCGGTAACAGACAAATATATATATATATATATATATATATATATATATATATATATATACAGTTTTGAACGGACCTCATTTTCGTCATCTACTAAGTAGGATCCATGGACATTTGAAGACAAATGTCGAAAATTCCGTCATGAGTACAACCTCAATAGCTGATTTCCCTGAAGGGAAATCTGCTAATAAAGATTTGCTTCAGGGTCATGATATGCATATATCTCCTCATATAGTAGTTATTTATTAACGTCTACTCTACGCACCTTTAACGATTTGGTTGCAGCAATAGATAGTGGGAACTGCAAAACGATAAAAACTACCACAACCAGATTACTTACAAAGAATTTAGGAAGGGAATCTCAGCAACAGTCAATTCTTGACCAAATTTAAATAAATATAAAGCTCAAACAGTTTTGACGAATTCGAGACAATTCCGTCTCGGAAAATTACTGAGAACTACCTATAGATTCACAAATAACCAAGATCATAAACAAATCATACAAAAAAAATCAACTACTTGATAATAAAGAAAACTTTTACTAATACAATAGAAAAATACCAACACCCAAATATGCACTGATGGCTCGAAAATTGAAAGAACTTCCTCCTAAGCCGTACTACGAAGAAAGTCTGTCACGCAGGAGCTGCGTAAACTCCGATGCAGATTTCCAATCTGAAGTTTTACAATAGAGAAATGACACGAGAGCCGATCAGTTACGGAAGCGGCCGAACTAGCTTTTGGCGGAAACTCACGACTAGAACCGAAATTAGCCGATCTCACTTAATAAAAATGCAAATATCTCGGTTAATATTCAAGATAAAGAACAAATATATATAAGAATATTTATAGCAAATTTAATTTGCAATAAGATTGATTCTATATTATTTTTCGATCCAACATATAGTAGCGGAGATCTGTTGAATTTTCAAAAATCCTCCCTTCTAAACCTCCGATTTTAGCCATTAACGAGCTTGATCTTTATTTTTACATAAAACGTTATATTGTGACCGCTAGAGCGTTAACAGACAGTTATATATATATATATATATATATATATATATATATATATATATATATATATATATATACAGTTTTGAACGGACCTCATTTTCGTCATCTAATCTTTTTATTATCTGCATTTTATATTTTTTTTTTATTAGGTTATGGTTGTAATGTATTTGTTAATGGAGTATTTGATGAATTGTAATAAATTATCGCAAATAAAATATTTATATAGGATCGATGGACATTTGAAGAAAAATTTTGAAAATTGCTTCATGAGTACGAACTCAATATTAAAAGGAGGTCTAGCCGCTAAAGGGGGTTGCCACTGAGTAAATTCCAGTTGCCCAGGTGAGAATCTAGTTCAAGATTCCAAGTTTACGAATTGAGATTAAGACGAACCCCTTAACTCACGTGGCTGACCTGAGACTCCTCCAAGCCGTGACTCGAAAATTAGAAGGAACACGGTTCTTAAATGTCCTCCCGCCCTGATAGCAGGGAACATCACAATGGCGTTAGGGAACAGAGAGAAAAACAAGTCTATCTTTTTAGAAAAGCCGCGTCCTCTTGTCTCAGCCTCAATGAATTTATGAGCCGGAAATATTCCCGGCGGAGAGCTGGAGTGGGAAAGAAAAAGGAAAAAAGATTATCTCTCATTCCGGAGAATTAATCTTGATATCTTGCTAAAGGTTGATTAGGATCCTTTTGTTTAACTTAATTCTCAAGCTAACTCGGATTGTTTTTAATTAACCGCACATAAGACCCCTTTGTAAAATGTTTTTATTTTAATTCGTGCTATACTTATTAAAGGAATTATACAAGACCGTTTCCTCCAACTTTAATAATATCTCCAAAACACAAATATATGTTTAACTTTCCCCAATCTCCTCTTGACCACATTACAAAATAATACAACATACAAAAGGTACAAAGAGGAATAATTAACCTTATTCTTGTCATTAAAAGCGACTTTAATTAAATCTGTACTTATTTATTTATTTTAGCCTTTGCAGCTTTGGCCATTCATTGCCTGTACTAATAAATATGTAAAATATACACAGCCATAGTAAAAATAAAAATGTTAGGCACTTAGTGGCTGCGTTAACTAAGCAGATTTCCCATGTACGTCACACAAATTCAATGAGAACAATATCTGGTATTTAGGCTTCAAATGAAGTGCTTCATAATATAACAAAATTTTGACCACTAGAGCGTTAAATGTCAAATATATATTTATAATATTTAGAACGGACTTTATTTTCGTTATCGATGAACATTTGAAAAAATGTTTCCAAAATCTCATCATGAATACAAGCTTAATAGCTGATTTCCACTAAGGAAAATCTGCTAAAACACCAATAGATTTTCTACAGTGGAATGGAAGAAGAAGCCTGTGCCCTTTTAATGTTTATTATAAATCCATTCAAATTTTATTTAAAAACTATCCGAGTAACCAGTTGTTGACGGGATGAAATAGAATATATAACAAGTCCGTCACGCAGGGGCTGCGTAAACTAAGCAGATTTCCCAAGTGTAGTTTTACAATAGAGAAATTTCACGAGACCCGAAGAGTTAAGAAAACGGCCGACCTAGCTTTTGGCGGGAAACTCACTTTCATCCATTATCCGCCCCGATTTCATAAAATTGCAAATATCTCGGTTAATATGCAAGACAGGGAATAAATGTATTAACAATATTTATAGTAAATTTAATTTGCAATAAGATTGATTCTATACACTTTTTCGATACGACGTATAGTAATGGAAATATTTCAAATTTTAGAAAATCCTCTCCTCTAAACCCCCCCCCCTCCCACTGGTCCGATTTCAGCCATTAACGTACTTGATCTTTCATTTTACATAAAACGACTAAATATCGAGTTTGATAACGATCAAACAAAAATTGCGACCGCTAGAGCGCTAACAGACACATATATATATATATATATATATATATATATATATATATATATATATATATATATATATATATATACAGTTTTGAACGGACCTCATTTTCGTCATCTACTAGATAGGATCGATGGACATTTGAAGAAAAATGTCGAAAATTCCGTCATGAGTACAACCTCAATAGCTGATTTCCCTTAAGGGAAATTTGCTAAAATAAATAATAATAATAAATCGTTGACAAGATGAAAAATATATAAAAATAGGCTTTAGGTGTGTAGGCTAGTTAGGCTCTTGCTGCCACTTCTCTGAATAGAGGCAATGGAGTCGCAGCTGGGGGGGACCTAAGGGTTCCCCTAGGACTTTTCGGAATTAAACTAAATCTCCCAAATGTTGCACTTTAATGCTTAGCCGTGCTCGGTGAGTTAGGCTAAGTTACCTGGCCCAATTTATGTATTCAAAATTATTATATCTCTTATTAAATGGAGACCGCTGGTATGGGGAAACCCAAAGGTACAGCGAGGGCACAGGTGGGGGGGGGAGGGGGAATAAAAAGGATAAAATAGAAATTGTTTCTCAACGTCATTTAATTGGTTGCTCGAAATCATACTGTCATAAGATAACTTTTCTGTAACATGAACAGTAAATTTATATAAAAGTATTTAGGCGAATTTATGTCTATAATTGCTGTTGTCCGGTAATGAATTGATTTAATAAAGGATTTCCGTCGAAACATAAATATTTTAGCAGAAGCACTTTTTATTCCATTTATTTACTTCAAATTAGTCATATTTATAGTTTTAAAAAAGAAGGGGAAAATGTCTATTGGATAGATATTACGAATGTATTATCGTTCTTGGAATCAAATAAATCTAGTTTGCCGACAATATATAACAATTGTATCATCTTAGCATCCTTATGATAAAACTTTGTTTAGTCACTTTCGTGTAATACCATAGAAGAATGTATTAGGATTTGGACGAAATTGAAAGTAATTAGAAACTTACTTAGTCGTGTTTTTGGCTGAAATAAAAATAATTTCCCGCAGATATCTAATTAAGGTTATAATTAAAATCCCTCCTCCAAACAGTGATAGAGGAGAATAAAAAGTTAACAAAATTCATTCTCTAAATTAAAACTAAATACTTATTCATAATTTTTAATGAATACACATAAAATTTCATTTGTTTGAGGCATTCTTATGGATCACATTTTACAGGTCAAGAGATGGAAATCAGGTTGGTACTAAAGTATAAAGTAGCTTATGTTAACAATATTCATTCCCATTACTCTTAACAAAACATTTTCCACTTCTATTGAGCAATTTTCCTGGAACTCAAATAAAGTCTTGCTCGCCTATAGAATTGAAATCACAACTTCAAAATGTATAAACCTCAATAACATTTTAGGAAAGTTATTCTAAACACGATATGCTCTTTACAATTTCACGATAAATCTAAGATAAAATTAAGGAGCGACGTCTATTTTATAGCTAGCTATGTTATCTAGTAGTAACTGTAGTGCTCCACGTCACTCGAGAGTTTAAAGACAAACATGTGTGCATATATATATATATATATATATATTCAATCAATCAATTCATAAATCTACTGAATATATATATATATATATATATATATATTCAGTAGATTTATGAATTGATCATTTATCAATTCTGAATGTATTTTGAGCTACAAGGTCAACAAAATTATTATTTCTGCATATCATTTATTTCATCCCCGACGCTTTTCGAGTGTCCACCACTCCTTCTCAAGGAATCATTTCTGTAAACATTTAGGCAAAATGTTTAATAATTACATAGTTTTTCGCCATACTACTATTTAACTAATTACATGTTTTTGTTTTACTCACAACCATCAACTCTATTTAAAAAAATAATCATACTACATATATAATCGTCCTAATTCGCGTCTAGGATGAAATAAATGATTATATGAAGAAATTATTTTTGTGCGGACCTTATGGCTCAAAAAAACAGTCTTTAGGAATAAGGAACTTCATTTTCATCATCTATTGGGTAGGATTGATGGACATTTGAAGAAATGGTATGAAAAACGCGATATGAGTATAACCTCAATAGCTGATGTCCCTTAAGAGTACTCTGCTACAATGAAGAAGAATATAAGGCACAATAAAAGGTTCATGATTTGTTAGTTTAATTGTCTTTGTATTTTTACTCTTGCATTTTAAATAATCGTAAGTTTGGTTTAACTTCATTAACTAGCTCAGATAGAATCTGATTGTTAAATTATTCAAATGAAAACGCACAATTTTGAATTTGATGACGGTAAATAAACAATGCGTTGGAAGATAAGAATTTAATGTAAATTAACGTTGCCACAAAGGGTTGTCCTTTGAAATCACAAACATTGATATGACTCAAGCCCCGTATGTCACGTCCACAAAAACCTCGTCCAAAAAATGTCACTTTTTTTCTGTTTGTCACCACTGAAGAATGTTTTAAACGATATAGTGCTTGTGAATTCCACGTGGTCCAAAGCAATGCCATTAATACAAATACAAAGACTTTTATAATTAAAGTAGCAAAGCCATTACCTAATTTAAACTCATTTAACTTCAGTGTGTGGCAAAACGTTAGCTCTATATAAGAACGAAAATGTTCTATATTGTTTTAATTAGATTTCTCTTAAGCAAAATCATGTTGTAAAAACTCTTCAAATATCCTTGGATCCTTCCTAAGAGGTTACGAAAATGAGGTCCATTCAAATCTATATTATGTATATGTATGTATATATTTATTGAGTATAACATAATATACAAAAACATATTTTCTATTAACATTTATGTAAAACTAAAAATGATGTTCGTTAACAGCTGAAATCTGAAAAGTGGGAAGGGGTGAGTATAGAGGGGAATTTAAAAAATTCAATATATCTCTGTTATTATACATCAGGTTGAAAAATTGTATAAAGCTAATCTTATTTTAAATGTAATGCCCCATAAAGTTTGTTCTTTAAACTTTTGATATCTCTTTTACAGGGTGGTCCATGGGAAACGGGCGGTTTTAAAATAGTAATTACTCTGTTAGTTTTGAAGACAGGCACATTTTATTTACACAAAACTAAAGCTGAATTTATGCAATTATTAAAAAATACATTACTTTATTTTTTAAAAATAATATCACTTAAATGGCGGCCACTTTCACGAACAAACATTTTAAGTCTTTCTTGAAATTTTTCAGTTTCATGGCGTCAAGAAGAACGGCCGGGACTGCGCAGAATCGCCTCTCTCACTCTGTCCACGTTTTGAGCGTGCGTGGCGACCGAGCAGAGCCAGGTGGCTTTGTTTGCATAACAGAACCCCTGGATCTAAATGAAATTACCTCCCACCGGTATTTCACCATGGCGTCCGATATGAAAATAACGCCTGAAACATCGTTGAGTTTCAACTACCGATTCACCACTTTTTATAAATGTGTCGTATGCAAACACGCGATGATCTTTCGTCGACAGCGGCATAATGGCTACTGAATGGCAGGCGGTGGGGAGTCGAGTGACCTTGACGGCACGTTGGCTCCACCAGCCGCCATGTACTGCGCGATTCAAAACCGTCTGTTTCCCGTCGACCACCCTGTATATTAACTGAAAATGTATTTCTTAATTTTCAGACCTCAGTAAACCCCCTCTTTCAGTCATCGCACTTTGCCAATAAGCAAATATATAATAAAACTTATTTTTCCAAGATTAAAGTTCCGGTATTGCCGTTGACAGATGTTTCTTTAAGACGAGATAAATGCAAAAACGTTGTGAGAAGACGTAATCAAATAAGTTTTGGTTGACTGCTCACTTCTACTGATTGGATTTGAATTTGGAAATAGAATATTGATATGGTGAGAAAGAGATGTGCAGTGTTTCGTTTCAGCTCATGGCATATACGTTGGGTTGGGCATCCCCTGCTTGGCGGGCTTTTGTTGCCTACACGTTTTCCCGTGCGCTTCTTCAGGAGCACTATTTATTCACACTTAAACTCAATAGCATGAGAGAGATAAGGTCTCATGGTACGGGAACTCAGCTAGGACTACAGCAGATTTCCCTTAAGGTGACCCTTTAAGTCCCTTTAAATCTGCTAGAACTAAGACGTTTGACACAATGTCAGCTGAGTAAATTATAATAGATTTAGAAGTATAATCTACAGCAAAGAAAACATAGGCAACAATTAGTATCTTAATATAAAATTACTACCATTTCATGAAAATTTGAATATTTTATTCTCTACATGAAAAAAACCTTATTGTTTCTAATATCTATTTCCTTTTTCACCAAATTCTATGTTTTATTTTTTTAATTTCTAAGCTCATGATAAAAAATATATATAACATAAAAATGTAGTTTTAACATTCGCAAAGATGCAGCTAGAAATTATCAATAAATGAATTACTTATTGAAATCTGCTTGCACACTTTTAAATTACAATGAAATCTATCATTGAAACATTTTTATATGTATTAACATTTTAACAATATGCGGTCAAAAATATATATTTTATTTAAGATGTGATTTTAGCCCTTCAAATCGTAATTTCTCGAGAACAAAAAATACTTTTGTTTACGCTTGAACTTCTCTACTTTTCTACTTAATTTTTTAAATTTTCGTGTACCCAGACCCCTGTTGTTTGTAACCTAATTGTTTCAATTTTTCAATAATGGTGATTACATTTATTATACTTAAGTTTTTACCTACTTCGTTTCGTTTAGAATACTAAATTTTATGTTTTATGCACATTTATCTTCAGTTAAAACTGATCTAGGTTGTCTCATTTTACGAACTCGCAACAATGTTTTTTTTTCTACTTCTTATCTTGCGAACAAGAGCGATGTTACCCGCGGTTTCCCGTCAAACCCTGTATTCATTACATTAATTGAAAAAAGTACATAAATATTGGATATTTGATGAATTTTTATTTAGAATTAACACCTATTTTTACTGTTGGTGCTAGTAAATTACAAAGAGACCATGTTTCCGAAGTTTAGGCATTCTTATACAACTAAACTTAACAAATTAGTTCGGATACACAATCGTATTGCCAAAAATTTGTTTATTTTGTTTTAATGCGAAAGACATAAGAAAAGATGTTTGCTAAGCCATTCATGTGAAGTTTGCTTCTTTACGGGAGAGAAAGTTGGACTTTCCACAAAAGGTAATATAGTAGGTTGGAACCAACAGAAACGTTGATCTGGCGTAGAATCTCTAGAACAACTTGGACTCCAAAAGAAAAGCCAACATGGAAATTCTGAGTGAGGTACGTGGAAGGAAAAGTTTTTTCAAGACCATGGAAAAAAGGATAGCGAAACATCTTAGGCAAATCAGGTATGATAATTGGGGAAGAGGGAGGATCAGAAAATCCTATTTTGAAGACAACAACATCTCTTGGACTCCGGTGAGAATATTAATTAATATGAAAAAAGCAGCTTCTGAAAGAACACAATGATTGCAACTACAAGGCGTAGCTTTCAAGTCATGATGCTGATGAGAGGACCAAACATTAATAACACCATACCAATATGGGCAGCAGTAGTCCTAGGAATATGTTAAACATGAAAATATGTTAGTCAATTTTGGTTTTCTGAAAGAAGTGAGTGATTCTACTGCAGGTTGATTGAACAAATAGGTCAAACTTTTACTGTAACGATTTGTTACAGTGACAATTCTCTATATTTTATAGTTACTGAAAAACCTTAGAGTTTTTTGAATATATAAATAATATATATAAAACGGCTGATCGTAACGTTAAAAAAAGTTATTCATTCCCTTTCTGACAACTCAGATTCATATCCCGCCTCGAAAGTCTATAGAATGCACGTAAAAAGGACAAACGGCACAAAAAGATGGTACAGCATAAAGAGAAGGTAAAAGAAAGAGAGAAAAGGTGAAGTGAATAATAAAGGAGAAATTGTGTAGGGAATAAAGAGAGAAAGAACTTTTCTATGTCCATATTCAGACTGGGGCATAAAGCAAATGAAAGGGGGTGGCTCGAGCAACTGAGAGGGTGAGAGAGAGAGAGGTTGTGATAAAAGGGGAAGATTAAGTCAGCTAAATAGAGAAGAAATCAGATTTTCATGGAACGAAGCGAGGGGGGGGGGGCTCTTTATTATAAATTTAATTGGGGCTTTAAATCAATTCTGACAGCCATTTTTGTAAGTCCCCTTTCTAGTTAAAATCTAGTCTTGTTTGTTCTCATCTCAATATCTCCCTACAAAGAGATATCTCTATTGGATTGCAAAATATGTTCCTGAACTCAACATTAATAGCTCTGGTAAAACGAAAATAATCAATAGAATCCATCTGCTATTGTGGTATGAAATAAACCTATATCACTATTCTTCAATTAGAATTTTATATATTTGAACCAATCTAACTTTGTTGGATACAAAAACAAAAAAAAAACCATCCCTTGAAATGTGTCTTTTACTGGATGGGACTTATGGGATATGTAAAGATCCTCTTACAGATTATGTGAAAATAAATTATCCCTCAGGCCAGTATGTGTCTACTGTATAGCAACAATCAATAGGTAGTTGTATTCTGATTACGGTAAATCTAATGATACCGTCAACTGCACATAGTAGCCGGATTTACTGCGATCACTATACAGCTACTGCGCAAAGATTCAATGAAGCAATAGAGATCACGGCTAGTCTAGCGAGACAATAGTTTCAGTTGTGTTGTATTAACCCGTGTTCACAAAACGGCTTATTAAATTCGTAAACTTCATTGCTGGAGAAACTATTCTTCTGACTATAAACAGGTTATCTGGTCCTGGGGTCCTCGCCTCAGCAAAACTAATTTTCTTCGGTTGCCTATTTCAGGCTGGTCAACGTCACTGTTGTTTTTGAGTGGTGCTCCTGAGAGTAAAACCTGCCTGAATGGTTGGTATTCAGTAAAGATGAAACAGAAGCATTGTGTTCACTGTAAAATCAATGTTTGAAAGGCTCAAGCTACGTTTGGTTAACTGTTATCACAACAGAGCTATTGTGTATAGAAGTACAGTGATGACAGTAAAACCAGCGCTGAAAAGACTTAACCTTTAAACGACAAGGCTGTTTCATACGTGACACTTATACCGTAAGTTGTACACGCATGAGCTTGTAACAAACAGGACAAGACTGGTGTGCTTAATACCCTCCTATTCAATAGTCAACTACATGTAAAGGTCATTGCACGCTCTGTCCTCCACCATTTATCGTACTTTTTCGGAGTGTTTTGACATTCAATAAAAATACAGCGATTTCAGTAGACCAACTATTAAATGTCCTTATATAAGTTGGTATAACTGTAATATCAATACAGCCATTGTGTAGAGATTCCATAGACGTACTGTGATCACAGTAAATTCATCTGAGACTAAAACCTCCTGGAGTGGTTGGTTGGTATTGCATAAAAGCGCCATAGCAGCATTGTGTTCACTGTAAAATCCATGATGTAAATGCCCAAGCTCCGTTGGGCTAACTCTTATCAAAACAGAGCTATTGTGTAAATAAGTACAGTGATCACGGTAAAACCCGCGATTAAAAGGCTTATGATAAGTTGGTTTAACTTTGATTTCAAAACAGCAATTTTGTTGAGATCCAATGTACAATGACCACCGTAGAACTAACTTTTAAAAGAGGAAAGGTAACTGTGATCTCAATACATTTATTGTGTATAGATTCAAAGATATTCTGTGGACACATTATAACCAGCGATTTAACTGTGATCTCAATTCAGCTATTGTTTAGAGATGTAAAAGATATACAGAGGTTTCGGTAAAACCAACGATTGAACGGCTTAAGTTACATTGGTATAACTGTGATCTCAATACTGCTATTTTGTAGAGACTCAATATATATACAGTGATCACGCCAAATTCAACGAAAGAAAGTCTCAAGATACGTTGCTTTAACCCGCGAGCGGGCGCGCTGTTTTCTATGACGCGAGCGGGCGCGTGTAGTACTTTGTGCTACAATCAATTTTTCTATTTTCCCTTATTCAGATCTTTGGGTATGTATTCATTTTACTTTATACTTTCAATTCTTCGATTATACAGTGTTTTAATAGCATTTTAAGATATATTTTATTTTTATAGATGTATGGAAAAAATAAAGTATTTTCAGTTATGCATAGGAATTTTATTAGTTATTTATAATTTATAATAATTATAATATAATTTATTAGTTATATTTATATAAATTTAGTTTTAGTATTTTACTGAGTTATTTATTTTTACATTAGAGATTTTTTAAAACAGTTTATCTAATATGAAAAAATACAAATGAAACGTTCATATTTAATATTCTATGTCATTTTTTATCTTCGAGTCCATAATTATCTATAACGTAAATTAATCTCCATTTATATAAACATCAAAATAACAAACTAATTAATTTAATTCAAATAAATATAATGTAAAGATTATACAAAAAATTGTTGCAATAAATAAAATAATATAAAATGTTGACATATATAAATTGGCGTCCATACAATATAATATTAGGGCATCGTACAATTACTTCTTTTTTATTCGCTATCCTCACTCACGTTAGGAGCGTCACATGATAAACAAACCACTGTATTTTTTATATGTTTTTTACATGCAAATTTATGGCAGATGTCGCAAGTGATGGTGGTTGAAGTATTGTGTTTTCTTCCACATACATGACAGGTTCCTTTCTTCTTTTTTGAGGTGGCGGTTCTGAGCATTGTGGTTCCGGTGACCCGTACCGTTGTTTTCTAAGAAAATGACGTATATCTAGAGGCAATGTTTGAATTTTCGCTCTTTTGCATAATTGAGCTTTCATCAGCTCCATCCATAAAGTTTTCAAAAATGTTTTGCGTATTAGTGGGCTTTGCAAATGTTTCTGTGTGTGCAGAATATGCGCATTTATTCCTCCGATATTGATCATCGTAAAAAATATTGACATAGGCCATCTTTTTGTTACGCGTGATACAGTATAATTTTGGATCATACGGTCCATCGTGTCCACTCCTCCTTTTGTTTTATTGTAATCAATAATTATTTCGGGTTTACCGGTTGACTGATCAATTGTATTATCGTCGATAATAATATAACAGATTTATTTCTTCTTGTTGCATAAGTTACCAATGTTTTATGTTTTTGAAAACCAAAAAGAGAGCTCCCGATAGGATTATTTTTGTTTGGTAAAAATTCAGCAGGTATCTCTCTCTTATTCTTTTTGATTGTTCCAATGAGGGTAAGGTTTTTCGATTTGAGGTACTCTCCTAATTGAATGCTTGTGTACCAGTTATCTGTTGTTATATTCCTATTAGGGGGATTTTCCGCCGAATGACCCATTCATTGTGTGGTGGGGGGTGTTGGGAAGGATTAGCTAAAAGGGTAAGCCCCAAATATTCCTGCGGGGGACGAGGGATCGTTTTTCCTGGGGCTGTAGCACTTTATACAACAGCGCGCCCGCTGGCGGGTTAACAGTGATCTCAATACAACAATTTTACAATTACAAGTGATACAATAGATATACAGTCGTCTCCGTAAATCAATCGATTGAAATGGTAAAAATTGGTATAACTGTGATCTCAATACAGCTATTGTGTTGAGCATATGTGGGCAACCACCGGCAGCGGTAAGGTTTGATCCGACCCGCGAGACAAAAATATGACACTACTTACTCCAAACGAGGAAGATGAGGAGAGATTTGTGCGTTTGGCAGTACTTATAAATGCGAACAGTTCTTTTCAATGATGAAAGTTAATAAATCAAAACATCGTA
This sequence comes from Riptortus pedestris, assembly GCA_019009955.1. Classification (NCBI taxonomy): domain Eukaryota; kingdom Metazoa; phylum Arthropoda; class Insecta; order Hemiptera; family Alydidae; genus Riptortus; species Riptortus pedestris. Next base: position 19,432,680 of record CM032228.1, read on the forward strand.
CAAGGCTGACTGACGATAATTTGGAAAATTCTTTCGTCTTTGTATCAGTGGAATTAATCCAAACATCGATGGATTAGTTTCCCAAATTCACTCTTAAGTGTCTCATTGATTTCGGTGTCGATATTTCACTTTTATTGTTTGTAATAATTCCAAATTTTTTTCAGATTTAATTATAAGGTTGTACCTTTTTATTTTCATTTCATTTTGTTATTTTAATAGATTGTATTATAATTACATTTTCGTATAATTTCATGTCTGATATCTATCGTTAAAAATTATCAACACTACTTTAAAATTCACTTCTTTTAAAAGCGGCCCGCGAACGTATTTGCACACTAAAGTTTGGCACGCAACACGTCAAAGGTTGCCCATACCTGGTATAGAGATTCAATAGATATACAGTGATCACGATTAATCCAGAGAACAAATGGCTCAACAAATGTTGGTTTAACAGTGTTCACAATAAAACTATTGCGTAGAGATGCAGTGCATGTACAGTTAACAAGGTTAACAGTGAATCAGGCCTTTACGAAACAAGCTGCATTATATAAGCAGAACAGTTAGGCTTCAAAACAGCGTTATCTGTCTCAGTTTATGTCCTATATTATGTAGGATTTGAGCCCATTACTCCAAATCTCCTGAGGATGGTCTCATTACACCGAAACTCGTTACGAATAAATAATTCAAGAGGAAGACTCCCTCTCATATCTCATGATTATCTAAAGACGATTTTTTTTACTCGGTGGATATTTCTTCCCAAGGTATTTGTTGAATATAGTAACATAGGCATTCTACTACTTCACAAGTATGTTACTGTCAGTTGTTATAAACTGGATTACTATTTGAAAAATACAAATATAAATAAATACAAACAAAAAGCCCAAAATTAAGATAAAAGAGAAAAGAAAAGAAATAAGCAATATGCAATTTTATTTCTAACTGAAATTCTAATCGAGTTATTCGTAGTTACTTGTATTTAGCCCTCAGTACTCACCCCCCCCCCCACCTCGTTTCACCCCTTTCTACTCTTCAGTTTTTAGTAGATTTCCCTTAGGGGAAATCAGCTGTTGAGGTCGTACTAATGACACGATTTTCGAAATTTTTCTTCAAATTTCCATCGATCCTACCTTCGGACATGACGAAAACTAGGTCCGTTCAAGACTGTATATATTTGTCTGTTACCGCTCTAGCGGTCGCAATTATTGTTTAATCGTTACCAAACTTGATATTTAGTCGTTTTAAGTAAAAAGAAAGATCAAGTTTGTTAACGGCTGAAATAGGGCCAGGAGGAAGGGGTTTAGAGGGGAGGATTTCCCCCCTCGGGGGAAAATTCGAAATATCTCCGTTACCATATGTCAGATATATATACTAGTCTGTTACCGCTCTAGCGGTTGCAATTCTAGTTCTTTTATGAAAAGAGGAAGGGCAAGTTTAAGAGGAGAATTTCACCATTATTAAGAGGAGAATATCACCATTATTATACAAAGGACTGAAATAGTATAGGATCAATCTTATTTAAATTTACATGTACTATAATTATTGTTATATACATTTATTCACTATATTGAATATATATATATATATATATATATATATATATTAACCGAGATATTTGCATTTTTCAGTTTTCAGCCTTCAGCAAACCTCCGCTTCTACTCATGTTACATAAACAATACTCTGCTACATAATAAATCACATTATTCCAAGCTTAAATACCAAAAATTATATTCAAGAGACCTTTATTATACGAGATACATGCAAATATGTCCTTGTGATCACCCCCCCCCCCCTCACATCATTGATTGATTGAGATAACAATTATTCTGACTCATTATAAATTACAGTACTAGATATAGTAAATATTCCTCAATAAAATCAATACGTTATATTCTGATATATTTCAGTAATTGTTTTTCTTTACGGTGTGAGGCGGGCAGACCTGTTTGTTTACATTTCTGTAGGCAGGTTATTGTAATTGGCTGAAACCTTTCTTATTACTGATTGTATTTATACACTTATATTCACGGTGGTGTTGTGTTACCAGTATGTACGAGTAGATTTATCTATTACTAAACTTCACTGGAAATCTGCTTAGTTTACGCATTCCCAGCTTGGCGGACCTTTTATTGTTTGTGGTACGCTTCAAAGTTTTCATATTGGTCTGTCAATACGTTCAATAAATGCACTTGTTGTCCTCTCGTATATGTTTATTTCCCCATGTTTCAGTCGTGTATTTAACTTACCTGTTAGATCGGTAGCACTCTGTTTGCCACAAGTCTAATGCACACAACTGCAGTAGTTTACACAACTCCGATAAAGTTGTTGGACATGCTGTTGATGGGTCTCCCAACATAGTATGAGTGTTCAAATATTATTTTACTTAAATAATTTATAAAAATGCATATTTTATATTTAATACAACTGTATATGATGAATGGGTGATACCTTGATTAATGAGATACCGATATACCGTTGATTGGCTTCAGGCAGGTTACGCTATGGGTTATCAATTCCGCGAGGTAACACTACTAGTTATTGTGCCCAGCAAAAATGTCAAATGGCAAAATAGAATTTATCCTAAACTGTTGCTTCCCGGTTGACTTCCAGGACGTCTCGGGCAAATGTAGTAGTTTAGTTAGTGGTTTAGTAGTTTAGTTAGTGGTTTAGTAGTTTAGTTAGTGGTTTAGTAGTTTAGTTAGTGGTTTAGTAGTTTAGTTAGTGGTTCAGTAGTTTAGTTAGTGGTTTAGTAGTTTAGTTAGTGGTTTAGTAGTTTAGTTAGTGCTATAGTAATTTAGTTAGTGGTTTAGTAGTTTAGTTAGTGGTTTAGTAGTTTACTTATGATCTCATCTCACTACATATTCTCTATTTATATGAAAAAAACTCATGAGTAGAAGAGGAAGGGGTTTACTGGCGGCAGAAAATAAGAAAGTACGAATAGCTCACTCTACGAGGGTGAATCAAATATAAACGAGACTTTTCGCCTTTCGGGCACAGTAGTGGTTGGAGAACGTTCCCGCCTTTTTTGTTGTTGGGTAGGTTAGTCAGGAGTAGGGGAAGCACGTGATCTCGCCACCTCGATCGTCTCGGTGTCCACCGTGACGATGTTGGAGGAAGAGGTACCCCCGTCGACTGCGCAACGTGTCGTACTTAAGTATCTCACCGCAGAAGGTGTAAAACCGGCCGAAATCTTGAGGAGATTGACTGCACAGTTCGGGGAAAAGACACTTTCGCGAGCCAGAGTGTTTGCATGCCATAAACAGTTTGTGGGGGGTCGTGATCGTGTTGAAAATCCGACTTGCATATCGCCGCAAAAGACGAGACCTACCGATCAGAGAAGTGGTTCTTCTCCATGACTATGCTCGCCCCCATACAGCAGCCATGACTAGGGAAAAATTGGAGCAACTGGGGTGGGAGACACTGGAACACCCTCCTTACAGTCCAGACCTGTCACCCTGTGACTTTCATGTGTTTGGCCCTCTCAAGGAAGCTTTAGGAGGCGAAATATTCGACAGTGATGGTGAGGCTGAAGCCTATTGCGCAATTGGCTGCAGACACGACCTGCATCTTTCTACATGGAAGGAATTGGAAAGCTACCAATCCGTTGGGAAAAATGTGTTTCCAAGTCAGGGGATTATTTAGAAAAATAAGCTATATTATTTTTTGCGTTTAAAATTAAAATAAATTTAAAAAAAAAAGTCTCGTTTATATTTGATTCACCTAATATAATTGATTTATGGAAAAACGCCTAGAACAACTGTTGTAGAAATTTAGTAGTTCAGCAAGTTTGGCTCAATAACATTTTCCAATAATACTCATTATAACTGAACAAACTAAAATATTTCGTGTCTTCGAATCCCCCTCCCTTAAACCACCACTATTCCGAGTCTGGTTACTGTCAGTAACAAATATGCTCATTAGTGTAATGTATTAACTACCAAACAACAAAATAATCTTAAATGATGACGTCATTACTTTGCATTTATCGGTCAAAGTAAAAGTTCAATGAAAACAATATTTGTATCGTATAAGAACTTATTGTTAATGTGACATGAGTAGGAGTGGGGGTTTACTGAAAGCCAAAAACCATAAAATCCAAATACCTCGGTTAATATTCAAGATACAAACAATATGTATAAAATAACATTTATAGACCATTTTCAAATTTTCAATGATATTTATTTTTATACAATTTTTCGATCTGACGCATGATAAGGGAGGTACTATGATTTTTTGAAATTCCCCCCACTAACCGTCCCTCCTTCCACTGGTCGGATATCAGCCATTAGCTGACTTGATCTTTAGTTTTACATATAACGTTTAAATATCGATTATTGCTACGATACAACAGAAATATTACCTCTACAGCGTTAACAGACTACATATACACATATATTTATATACTAGCTCAGATACCCGGCTTCGCTCGGGAATTCACTTGAGGCTGAATGGTGATGGTATATTTTTGGCAAGGCTTTACTTTTCACGACATTTACCCGTCCCAGTGTTTAGGATTAACACCCGTCGTTTCTGTGGATTTGTTAATAATGAAATTTATTTTTTATGTAAGACTTCACTGTCCTCCATATTGTCATATTTCCCGTTTTCTGTGTATTATGCACAGATTTGAATTATTAAGGAGAAAATATTGACATACATTTGAATTAATTTATTAAGGTGAGGTACCTGGTAGTTCATATTGAAAATAAGTGTTGAGCAAATTTCTCTAAATAACAAAATAAACAACTTATTTTATGTGCATATTTGGTGAAACCCCAATAGGAAATCACTATTATTAATTTCAGGCCTCCCTTATAACCCCCACTCCTGCCCGTCCCTAGAAATGTTAGTATGGCTTATTATAAGGAAGGCGTTAGTACTAATTCACATACCGAGTTTGGTTTAGTTCGGTTGAATCTTTTGTGCCAAATAAAATTGTTGACTCCCGCTATAATTTTTAGCGTATAACACCTTTATACTTCGGTATACGACGATAGTGTATATAAGAAGCGTTACTCTAAATTACAAAATAAACAACTTTTGTTATGTTCATATTTGCTGAAAAACCAATAGGAAACGAAATATCGCTATTTTTGATTTCTGTGTCTGTGATCGCAAAACTCGGTGTGTGAATTAGCAGCAATTCTTCCATGATTATAAGCTATATTAAAAGTTTTAGATTCAAAGAGGAGTGGGAATTATAAGAGAGGCTGAAATGAAAAACTCGCTTTTTTTATTTTCTATTTGTTTTTCGGCAAACGTGCACATAACAAAAGTTGTTTACATTGTTATTTAGAGTAACTTTTGTGTGCATTCACTTTTGTCGTAAAATGAAGTAAACACGGGATATACGCTAAACGGGAGTCAAAAATTATATAAGTACTTATTTAAGGGGTTTTAATAAATGAATATTATGACAAAGGATGTTATGTTTTCGTCATATATGATAGTTCAAAGTATGATTCGGATTAGTGAGGTTACGAATTTTCGTCACCCCCTCCTCATTTATTTATTTTTCCCAGAAAATTACTTTTTTATTTATTTCAATAGAAATATAAACTATAAGAGCATTTCCATTATTTAATTTGTATAATGTACCTTGATGTTATTGAAACAAATATGTAATATCAACTGATCAAATATAACAATTAAACGTTAATGGTAATGTCATTATGACAAAAAACAATATGCGTTTAAACTCTATATGATATTTTCAGGGTACCACTATTATTTAATTCCATCCGGCAGATAAATTATAAAATAATTTTTTGAATCAATAATTTAAGTAGAAGAATGTTGAGAAGTCTCATGCGGGAGCGGAAGATGACGGGAGCCTTACCAGTTAATTGACTTTATTTATTTCCCGTCTGGCATTGATTTCCAGTGAGATTCACTATTACAAATATAATCTTACGTGCAAAACTTTGCCTAAACTATATTATAGATGATATTTAATTGTAATAAATGCTACCCATGATTATGGTTTGAATTATTGAAAAACGGTGAGTCAAAAAGTGTAGAGGGATAGATTAGGAACATATTTTCATTTATTCTTCATAACTAAAATTTCTATTCTATTAATTCCCAAAAGTTACCCTTCAGGGTTGGCTATTTCGAAAAATCATTACGTCGTGGAGGGAAGTGTATTCGTACTCATAGAAGTACTGCTATAAGAATACCATCATTAGTCAGTCAAGAATGATTTCCCGGGCATCACCGGGTACCTTAGCTAGTATATATATATATATATATATATATATATATATATATATATATATTGTCCGTCATCGCCAGGGTAGGACAATCGATATTTGAGACTTTTTTTTTTTTTTTTTTTTAAATCGCGTCAGGAGTACTGCCGCAATAGCTGATTAGCCTCAATCTGCTAAATAAAATGTAAATACTATTTTGTCGACAGTTAACTTGTTGTCAACATGCTTTAATTAGTTGACAATACACAGAACCTCATCTTTTGCACTTCACTAAGAAGATGTTTGATGGTCTTATAAAATGAATTGCCTTAGACTTGCTTTCGGCTTATTCAGAGCATTAAATTAAATGATGAATAATTGAGTGCGGAAATCCCTTAATCTGACAAGTAAACCCGCCAGAATTACCCGGACCCCTGACAAACAGGCTCGCATGACTCAAGGAAATTCTAAAACGGTGTATTATATTTTGAGTAATTGGTCTTATTAATTCGGGTCTTAATTAAGTCCGGACGCGTCACCGCTAGAGGTGCAATTAATCTAGGAGGACAAGTTGTCGGAAGTAAATAGGGGTGGTGGGAGGGGTGATATACAGGCTACAGCACCATCTACCGGCCTTACCGACAACTAGACTATTTCTCAAGCTCACAATGGAAAATAGGGTCGGGAGCGGAACGGGAAAAAATGAGTCGTGTTATAGAACAAGAGATTTATTTATTAAATAACAAAAAACGTCCGCCACCCAAGTGCTGAGGCGACGCATAATACCGGATATATTAAGGATTTTCTAAATTCTCCCCCTCTAAACCCCACCTCCCACTGCTCCGATTTCAGCCGTTAATAAACTTGATCTTTATTTTTACATGAAACCTTTAAATACAGATTTTGGTATCCCCCCCACCCCCCCCCCCCCCCACCCCCCCCCCCCCCCACCCCCCCCCCCCCCCACCCCCCCCCCCCCCCACCCCCCCCCCCCCCCACCCCCCCCCCCCCCCACCCCCCCCCCCCCCCACCCCCCCCCCCCCCCACCCCCCCCCCCCCCCACCCCCCCCCCCCCCCACCCCCCCCCCCCCCCACCCCCCCCCCCCCCACCCCCCCCCCCCCCCACCCCCCCCCCCCCCCACCCCCCCACCCCCCCACCCCCCACCCCCCCCCACCCCCCCCCCCCCCCACCCCCCCCCCCCCCCACCCCCACACCAACCCCCACACCACCCTCCCCCCACATGCCCCCCCAACCCCCACCCCCCCCCCCCCCCACCCCCCCCCCCCACCCCCACCCCCCACCCCCCCCCACCCCCCCCCCCCCCCACCACCCCCCCCCCCCCACCCCCCCACCCCACCCCCCCACCCCCCCCCCCCCCCACACCGCCCCCCCCCCCCCCCCCCCCCCCCCCCACCCCCCCCCCCCACTCACGTCTCCCTTTCATAAATAATATTGTTACGTTTATTACAAAAATAGTAAACGTTGTTTATTAGAGTTCTTTTGGATTACAAAATTAAACACACAGGCTTTAGAGTTTTTATCACTGCACAATTTATGTAACAATTCAGTACACACTTGATTAATTATTCTCAATTACTACTCACAGTATGCACTGATAGCTTCAATGTTCTTCTTATTACAGAGTCTAATATCTCATTCACGATCACTGAAGTTCACAAAAGCACAGGACTATACTGTTCTTCAAATAAATCATTTTACCGCACTGGAACTGAAACGCACTGTTCACTATAACTACACTGAACACATTGTTATTCACTAGAAGAGAGCTGAGAACAAACTAAACTCTCAGGACGAGCTGAACAGCTTTTATAGCCGGGCGGTAGACATCAAAAGGGAATTGTCTAGACACGTCTAGATTCCGGATGGGTATTGCCAAAGACGGGGTAGACTATATATATATAGTTATGAACGGGCCTCATTTTTGTGATCTCCTAGGTAGGACAGTCAAACAGTAATGCTTCCAATTTGTGACTTGCAATAAAACATATACTGACAGACTGCAAGAGAATAAATCATTTACAGATAGTCACATAAGGTAGCACATACATATCCACAATACTACAGCAAATAAAATACATTCATATATACATCAAAATTGCAATAATACACAACATTTAACATTGTAAAGATTTTTTAATTCCAAAATGGATGTGCGCGCCACTTTGTGCATAAGATGTATGAGAGATACAGAGTTTTGATTAAATACTCACATTTAATAATTTATATATTTTCTAAAGCATAATTTTTTAAAATTTATTTTACATATAGTGTTCATTATATTTATAATTTTAATTATTTATATATTTACAATAAGATTTGATCCGTTCCCCCACTATGTTCTTTTTTCAGTTTTAATTCTCATACCTAGTTTTTGGATTTTGTCTCTTGTTTTTTTTTTTCTTGTTATGTATTTTATTCTCTGTTGTGCTAGATTTCTGTTTGGATTTTATTTGCGTTTAATTTAACCCTAGTATTACCGACCTCTCCCAGGTCGCATGGATTACCAGGGGGGGGGGGGCTCCTCGAGCCCACAACTTAAACACCTTTTATTTTGGTTCTATAATTTTTTTTAAATTTTTATTTCTATTGGATTATGTTTAATGAACGTTGTCATAAACCTGTGGAAAAAAAAATTAAAAAAAAAATTAAATACAAAAATAAAAATAAATTAAAAAAAAAAGTTCGGATGGGGAAAAAAGAATGACTTTAAATTAAATGTAATTTTATTCTACTGGAGGAACATATCTAAACATTGTTAGAATAAAAAGTTATCTATATCTAAGTTATTATAACATTATAATAGAATAATAATTTAAGAAAATATAATTATCAGATTCGTAATGCAATTATCGGTGCTTTTGCACAATAATTTTTTTTCCGAGTGTTTATCCAGGATGCAGCATGGACTAACTGTTCCCCTAGTTGGGAACAACCTAGAAAATCTTCTCTTTTCTAAAAAAGTACCTATCAGGAGCAATAATTATAACCATCTCAGTAATATATTTTTATATGAAAAAAAATTATATGGGGAGAATATATATTTTTTTTGAGAAAAAAAAAAACTTGAGAAGGTTTGTGTATGTTAAAATTACATCAAAGTAATTATTATTTGAGCAATATAATTATTAACACTTGAATTACTAGTTAAAAGTAGTATTAAATATCAGTGGGCTCGAGGCGCCCCCCCCCCTTGGTACTTAAGTGTATAACTACCCCTTGCATTACCAAGGGGGGGGGGGCTCCTCGAGCCCATACGTCAAAAAAAAATTTTTTTCTCAACATAGAAATTTTTTTTATTTTATTTTATTGTTATGCCCTCACTCTAGGATGTTTTTCTGAGGAATACATAAAATATAAAAAAAAACCATTAAAATTGGGTGATAGGGAACAAAAACAAAAAGTTGTGGGCTCAAGGAGCCCCCCCCCTTGGTAGTTCTAGGGTTAATTGTGTTTGTTATTTTAGCACCATAGCTGCGAAGCTCAAAATAAATTGGATTATTAGTATTCGATTTAAATATCTGACAAAAAGCTATTAAATGAAGTTCGTATAGCTAAACAGAAGTCTGATGTCGTTCTAGTATAATTTTAATCTTACTTTTCTTCTAGTCGAA
>CM032228.1:19445000-19447500 GCA_019009955.1 Riptortus pedestris
AGAAATCCGCCTAATAACAGCTGTAGTAGGAAGGGATCTCTAAACCTATTCACAAGGGACGAATAGTTCTGGAAACGGCCACCAGAGCTCTCGGCGGAGAGTCCGGAACATGGCGGGGTTCCGTGGACCACTCACACAATACAAATGCAAATATCTCGGTCAATATTCAAAATACAGAATAAATGTATAGAACAATATTTATAGTCAATTTAATTTGCAATATGATTCAATTTGATTCTATACACTTTTTCGATCCGACGCATAATAACGGAGATGTTTCGATTTTTCGAAAATCCCCCCTCTAAACCCTCCCTCCCACTGGTCGGATTTCAGCCATTAACGAACTTGATCTCTACTTTTACGTAAAACGCTTAAACATGAAGTTTGGTAACGATCAAACAAAAATTGCGACCGCTAGAGCGTTAACAGACAAATATATATATATATATATATATATATATATATATATATATAGATATATATATATATATATATATAATTTTGAGCGGACCTCATTTTCGTCATCTCCTGGGTAGGATCGATGGACATTTGAGGAAATTTTTCAAAACTCGCGTCATGAGTACGACCTCAATAGCTGATTTCCCTTAAGGGAAATCTGCTAAAAAATTAAAGTGGAAGCCAACAATTTTATTGGGCACTAACGATTGAACCGAACTAAACAAAGCTCTATCTCCTGACGAAGATAGACGCATTTCCAACGAAAATTTGAAAACCAACAAACATTCAAACCGCTGGAGCAGATAGCCGAAGACCTCTCGATGAAAATACTTCCCAGCGATGCAGCCTCAAAAATAGAAAAACTCTATATGTAAATTATTATTAATGCTTACGTGATTATAAGCTATATTAAATGTTTTAAGTTCGAACGGGAGTAGGTGTTATAAGGGAGGCCTGAATAAACAATTCGCTATATTTCATTATTTATTTGTTTTTAGGCTAACGTGCACATAACAAAAGTTGTTTTTTGTGTTTTTGTTTTAAGCATTATATTATTAAATTTAATATCCTAATCTTTAGAAATACCACGCAGGACAACGTCTGCCGGGTTTGCTAGTATGTATATATATAGTTTTAGAATAGGACCTCATTTTTGTCATCTCCTGGGTTGGATCGATGGACGTTTGAAGAAACTTTTCGAAAATAGCGTCACGAGCTTGACATAAATAGCTGATTTCCCTTAAGTATAAACCTGCTAAAAGTACTAAAACACTAACCATTTGAAGCAGTTCAATACTATTATTATTATAATGGGGAGTGGAAAGACATTTAAAAAAACCCCGCCCAGAGAGCGGCATGATGGAGCTTTCTTTGATGGAGGCCGAGTATGAGTATAAACAGAAAGAAGAAGCGAGGATTTCCATTAAGACGAATAAGGGGGGGAGAGCTATCAGAAAGAATGCAACCACTTAACGAGAGGCTGACATTCAGTCTTTCTTAGGTTTCGGCCAGCTGATCGTGGGCTCTCAGTTCAGCCAGGATAACCTTTTCCTTTGATCAATGATCAGGTTATAAATATTCCAATTCTTAGAGGTTTCATCATTCCAAATTGCCTGTACTGGGGGTATAAAGTGTAGGCAAGGTTTTATTTTATTTTTTAATATTTATTCGTTTATTTGCAACAATATATAAATATTACAAGTCAATGATGTGTATTAAAATAATAAATTGGCTTCATTATTGACTTGAGATGGGAATGTTGTCCATTGACAATACCCACATGGAAATGCACATTGGGTTGTAACACATTGTTACGTTTTATTACAAAGTCAGCATTACACATTGTTTATTAGAGTTCTTTTGGATTGCAAAATTATTCACACAAGTTTCACAGCTTTTATCACTGCACAATATATTTAACAGTGCACTACACACTTGGTTAATTATTCTTAACTACTACTCAATGTGTGCACTGATAGCTTCACTGTTCTTGTAATTACACAGTCCAATGACTCACTCGCGATCACTGAAGTTCACAGAAAACAATACGGCACTGCACTAATCTTCGCGAAGCTAGCGTCACTATACTGTTCTTCACACGAAAACACTTTACCGCACTAAGTCGCACTGCAGCACTGATGAGAACTTGAAGACAGCTGAGAACATATTAACTGTCGGGCGAGTTGCACATGCTTATATAGAGGGGCGGCTACATCAAAGGACGCGGTCTCGAAGGTACTGGACTCTTTAGTCTGGAACAATCCAGGCACTCGGTCGGCTAATTTCATCTCTTTCGTACTTCCCAAATACGCGGCTATCTCTGTTTAATTATTCCTGTATTTAATTTTCGCAAACCTATGGAGTTATACTGTGCACTACACAAGAAGATCACTTGGCCACTTAGGCATTAGACGTCGTCTTGGGTTATCTGGAATATGGGTAGATGAGAGTGATTCGACTGAAGGACTAGGAAGGAGAGAGTGGAATTTCTGATATCGGGATTTGGTGAGGCTATGGACAAAAGGAATGTTGAGGTCATTAT